>JANHGB010051178.1:0-21530 GCA_026283785.1 Coracopsis vasa
AAGAAAGAAGTTCTTTACGGTAAGGGTAGTGAGGCACTGGAATGGGTTGCCCAGGGAAGTTGTGAATGCTCCATCCCAGGTGGTGTTCAAGGCCAGGTTGGACAGAGCCTTGGATGACACGCTTTAGTGTGAGGTGTCCCTGCCTGTGGCAGGAGGGTTGGACCTAGGTGATCTTAAGGTACTTTCCAACCCTAACTATTCTATGATTCTAGAAAAGTAGTGACAGCACAGTCTCCCCTTGCCTTTTTAGCACAACCAGTGGTAAAATATACCTGCAGTTTGTCCTCACATCAAAGAACTGATGAAAAGTGCCATTAACACTTCCACACTTCCATTGTAGGAATGCTGCTGTCTTGTCTCCGCACATTCTTCAAGCTAACATTAACATGTTGACACCCTGAAAGATTTGACTTCCAAACAGATGGAAGATGAGTAGTAAATATGAGAGGATACTTTGAATCCAGCATATTGGAAAGAATACAGGACAAACTGTATGATGCCTTTGCTGTAAAAGAAGGAGAGGGAAACAAGGATTTTTGAGGAGAACAATGGAACAGAAAGAAGTAGACAGATTTCCACTGTGAGAAGTGAGCTCACTGTACAGAAGATGTGCACTATGTGATGACCTAGTAGTTTACAGTAGTGTTGACTTTTAAGTTGTATTAACAGTCCTACTGGGAGGTTTTTTTCCGTTGTTGGTGCTGTACTTTACCCCTTGCTCTGTAGCTTCCTCCTGTCTGTGAGCAATGACTGGTAATACTGGTTCAGCTTTACAAACCAGGCTGTAGTGTGATCCGATGATTCCATAGTTCAGGAATTTGTGCTTCTATTTTCATTATTTGATAGGACTCCCCGATGATTCCTGGCATGAGCAGTGTTGTGGGCCAATAGCTCATTATCAGTAATAATACATGGCACCTGTAACTTTAAATGTTCGGAGTGCTTAATTCAGATTTTGGAAGGTGTTTTTATAATACATACTCCCTACGCAATGTGCCTGCGCTTGTGTGTGTGTGTGTCTGTATGTATAGATGGGTGAGTAATGGAAAGTAATTGGTTCACCTGAACTGTTTCCTAACATTTTTCTGTGTTCTTTTGTAAAGGAAAGGGTATTGTGCCAAATAATGTAACCCGCAGGCCAAGTTTTGAAGGATCAAACGAGTCTTTTCCGTCCTACCATCAGATCAGTAATGCAGCCTATGAAGGGACAGGCTTTGGAGCAGAAGGTGCAAATATGCTTACCGAAGTTCCAAGGCCATATATGGACTATTTAATCTCTGCTTCACAGTCTACAGCTATGAATGCTCCTGTACAGCGACCCTCTGGAGTAGGCACTCACAGCACACCAACAAGCCATCAGCAGAAAACATACCCTGCAAATATTGAGTCTTCTGTGATGAATTATCCAGTAGCTAATCACAGCAGTCAAGCATTGCAGCTACAGGCATCCCATGGCTCCAACAGCCAACATTACAGTAGGCAGCACATGATGGTGCAGGGGGAACCTATGGGGTATGGTGTTCAGCGGAGTCCGTCCTTCCAAAACAAGATGCAGCAGGAGGGAGGATACACGAATCTCCCAAATAAAGGGGCAGTTGTTCAGAATAATTCTGGTCATGCGTTTCAGCAGGCACCAGCAAGCCTGTATATGTCACATTCTCATCACAAACAGACAAGTCCTTCTTCTCATCAAATGCATGTGATATCCAGAGGTCCAGCCTTTGCCAATGATTTTTCAGACAGTCCACCACAAAATCTATTAACTCCATCTAGAAATAGTCTAAACATGGACCTCTATGACATGAATAATCCTCAAGTTCAGCAATGGCAGGCAGCAACACCGTCACGCCGAGATTCTTTACAAAATCCAGGAATAGAAACATCTCCACGTCAACATGTATCCTTCAGACCTGATGCCACAGTGCCAAGCAGAACAAACTCTTTCAACAACCACCAGCAACAGCCACAAGTGACAGTGTCTATAAGACAGGTTCCTCCAGGAAAACCTGATCCTTCAATTACGTCTCCAAATACGATCACAACAGTCACATCTGCTCATATTCTTCAGCCAGTGAAGAGCATGCGAGTGATGAGACCTGAGCCTCAGACTGCAGTGGGACCTTCCCACCCTGCTTGGTTACCTGCACAAGCAGCGGCTGTGGATGGCTTGGAGATCATTGAGCAGCATGTGCCACCTGTTGGAGCAGCTAATGCGTATCAACTAGATGTAGATTATGGTAACCAGGAGCTGCGGTGTCCACCACCACCATATCCCAAACACTTGTTACTTCCTGGTGGCTCTGAGCAGTTTGATGTCAACTGCTTATGCATGGGCGTAGAGCAGACTCTCCGTGTAGTCCCCAATTCAACGTGCAATAAGGTTGAGGAGAACAGTGAGCGAAATGATAAAAGCAGCAAGAACACCAAAGCTGAAAAGCCAAGTAAGGACAAAAAGCAGATTCAGACATCTCCAGTGCCCATGCGAAAAAATGGCAAAGATGAGGAAAAGCGAGAATCCCGAATAAAGAGCTACTCACCATTTGCCTTCAAGTTCTACATGGAGCAACACGTAGAAAATGTCATAAAGACCTACCAGCAGAAAATTAACAGAAGATTGCAGTTGGAGCAAGAAATGGCTAAAGTAATTCTCATTTTGTTATAGTAAAAGCTAATGGGGTCATGTTGATTATTACTATTTTTAATTAGTCAAAAAAATTATAAAGGCACTGGAAGTAGTGTGGGTATCCAGCACCTTCCTGTACCAGGCTATTTTCACTTAAAAGCATGGGTGCAGGCCTGGGAGGCTGTTTGAAAAACTTGAGATGTGAAAAAGTATATCTTCATACTGGAAAATAAAATAAAGCAAGACCTCCCATACTAGGAGAGTGTTAGGTTTGCTTAGGCAAGACCTCAGAAACCAGGCTGGAGGCTGGGATAACTGGCAGTACTTTGGGAGCTTTTGCAAAACTCTGAAAAAGGTTTTCTCTTTGCCTCAATTCTTCCTCCCTGTTCCATGATAGCCACTCATTCACCAAAGCCTGGTTCAACTTGGTAGGATATTCACTGTACCATATTTTCAGATGAATGTGTAATACTTGACTGGAAGTTGTCAATTAAACACGCATAAATAATAATATCATGCAAGTAATTGTATCTCAGCCAGTTTGACCTGATCTTGGCACCCTTGTTGGAACTTGTTCTAGAAGCAGGTCTCTGGGAGGTGCTCTCTGAGTGAGAGAGCGTCTTTCACGCCTCATTGTAGTGCTCAAACCTAGGGAGATTTCACTGGCAGGGCTGCTGAATAGAAAGCTGCCAAGTTCTGATGGTTGCTCTGGCAGGTTTGGTTTTAATTTTTAGAATTGGAAGAGTTTTGTTTTTTTCCCAGGCATGACAAGACTATGACGAGTCTACTTTTGTATTGAAGGATAAATTCTAAGGAAAGCTATTATTAACTTTTATTATTTATGCATAATGGATAATAATTAACTACTTGATCTTCCGCAGCACAGTCAGTTTCCAGAGTCAATTAGTTTGGTGCTCATGTTGCTCCAGAAAACTCGGCAGTTTGTTTGTTGAAGTTAAAATGGAACAAATGTGCTTCTAAAAATCACTTGAAAGGCTGCCATTTTAGTGACAGGTAATAGTCTGTCCTCACTGCAAGTACAGATTGTGTTGTGTTGCTTGGATTTAGGGAATGTTTTACTGAGATTGAGATAGGGGATGATCTCTAGGAAAGTGAAACAGCAACTAATTGTGCTTGTTCTTCTCTTCTGACTCTGTCTCTCCCTCACTTCATATCCCAGAGATAATTCAGCTCTAAACAAAAGTAACTCTTTCCCCTGGCAACCTCATCACTGGCTGTAATAATGCACACAGGAGATTTTAGCTATCTGAATATTGCATTATTCTAGAATTAACCAAGAACACAACACACTAATTATTTTGCCTTAAAACAATAAATGCTTCCTTTATTGAGGATTGATGTACTTGCCTTACTTTTTAAAAACAGGATTACATGTTTGATTTGGCTGTGCCTCCAGTCTGAAAATTCATCCTACCTGTTCTGCAAGTTTCTGCAGACCTCCTCCATCCTGTATTCATACAGATTTCATTTTTACACCGTGGGGATCTCACTGCATAGTCTGGCTGCCCATATTCATCTTTAAAGACCTAGACTACAGATGTGAAATTAAATCACTCTAAGCAGCAGCCATGTGGGTGTACGCTTGGGTCTCTAGCCTGCTCGTCAGTCTACTCCACTTCCCTCCACCCTCCTCCCCATTGCCCCTTCTCACCAGGCACTACTCTTCCTCTCAGAGTGGTTCAGTTGATGCCAGTTAATTCAAGGTTTTGGAAATGGGATATGCAGAATGAAGGGGGCATGCTGCAGAGGAGGAATTTTTTAGAGGATCCTGGAGTTCAGCCCCAGCGGCTTCTGCTGGTGGAGGCCACTGGTGGCTTTCAGGAGGGAGCAGGCACTGAAGTTGGCAGAGTTGGCAGTGTGCAGGCTCTGTCTTGAAGAGTGGGGGAAGTCTGGTTGGATGCTGCTGCTTCTCCCTTTTTCAGGAGCTCTCTCACTGCAGCCGTGTGAAATGCTACTTGCAGTTACTTGGAGTCTTTCAAGGGGCTGGAGGAAGATAAGGCAGCTTTTTTACAGCTTAGGTCCAGAGGGGAAATAATACATTTTAGGGGAAAATAACACCAGTGGATACCCAGCTGCTCTGGGCTGCAGGGGCTGAGAGGAGGAGAGACCAGAACTGAGGGTTATATGCACGTATTTTGGGAGGGAATAAAGGGAAATTTATAGAACAGATGGCCAGAAGATCTACAGACCTTGAGAGTGGAGGCTGCATATGGCAGAGGAAGAAAAACAGTTTTAAGGAAGGTGCTTTCCAAGGCACTTGGGAATGTGTAGGTCAAAACCAGCTTCTTAATTACAACACAGAAACCAGCAGTCAAACAGCAGTCAAGGTAGGAACTGTTAATGGGAGGTGCCCTGGAGAACCATTCATGAGCAAAGCAGACTGCTGCATCTAGCTTTAAATTTCAGTTTTAAGTTAAGCTGTACTGCAGTGCACACACATATGGTGGAGTGCAGTGGCAAAGCGCACACTTGAAAGGTGTAAACGAAATCCCATGATCAGGTTTTTTGTGTTAAATTCTCTTCTCTTACAGTATTGCACTATGCCTCTTTGTTCAGTCAAATGAGAAAGGCAGACCAGTCTCAGACACAGCAAATTCAGGTGACAAGTTAGGGTGCAGTGAATTCTCAGACAGACAAGACAGTATATCTCTTATGAATACATCTTTTCTGGTTCTTAATTTGTCTAAGAAATGCATTTTGGGAATGCTTGTTTATTGTTATCTTGCTATGAATATAACAGTACTAGCTCTTGTGGTTTGCTTTCCTTTGTAAAGGCTGGCCTTTGTGAAGCAGAACAGGAACAAATGAGAAAAATTCTCTACCAGAAGGAGTCCAACTACAATAGACTTAAAAGGGCCAAAATGGACAAATCTATGTTTGTGAAAATCAAGACTCTGGGTATTGGTGCATTTGGAGAGGTTTGCCTGGCCTGCAAAGTGGATACCCATGCCCTGTATGCCATGAAGACTCTGCGAAAGAAAGATGTGCTGAACCGGAACCAGGTGGCTCATGTCAAAGCGGAGAGGGACATACTTGCTGAGGCAGACAATGAATGGGTGGTTAAACTCTATTATTCCTTCCAAGATAAAGATAACTTGTACTTTGTGATGGACTACATCCCTGGTGGGGATATGATGAGCCTACTGATTCGGATGGAGGTCTTTCCAGAGCGTCTGGCTAGATTTTATATTGCAGAGCTCACTTTGGCTATAGAGAGTGTGCACAAGATGGGATTTATTCATCGAGATATCAAGCCCGACAACATTCTGATAGACCTTGATGGGCATATCAAACTGACTGACTTTGGACTGTGTACTGGATTCAGGTGGACTCACAATTCAAAATACTATCAGAAAGGTAGTGTTCTTAGTCTTCATTTGTGATAGTATTTTGCATTATTTACTTTGAAACAGACACTCACCTCTTGGCAGAAATGCCATCTCAGAAGCCAGAGGTGTGTGTGCGTCGACAGTACAATATTTCTGTCTCTCTCTGACTCATTCAGTTAGTTTGTTTCCAGTTGTTTGTTTCCAATAATGTTCAAATCCCTATCAGTAATGTGGCTGGCCACTGCATTAGTGGCAATTTTTCAGTTTATACTTGTTTAGGGGGTCTGTCTTTTGGTGGTGAAAAAATTTAATCATATATTTGAGCTAGTCCATGCACCTCCTGTGTGTGCCATTGAGGAGTATAGGGATCTGTTGGCAAAAAGGCTATAAACAATTGGTATAGCTAGCCTAAATATATTTCATTGTTCTGTATTTCCCATTTGGGAGCATGCTTCCTTGCACTGGGACAGAGACATTTGACTGGTTATGGAAAACCAGTTGCAAAGGGGAGGGCAGAAGGAAATGCCTTGGGTTTAAATTCTAAATGCTGTTCTTCAGTGAGAGTAGAAGATGGCACAAGTAGATAAATGCTTTTCTCTGTGTGTTGTGTTTTATGACCATGAATGTAAATTTTCTCTCCCATTTGAAAGGGAGCCATATCAGACAAGACAGCATGGAGCCCAGTGATCTTTGGGATGATGTGTCCAATTGTAGATGTGGAGATAGGCTGAAGACATTGGAACAAAGAGCTAAGAAACAGCATCAGAGATGTCTAGCCCACTCCTTAGTTGGAACTCCTAATTATATTGCTCCTGAAGTCCTGCTTCGTAAAGGTAGGTAACCTGTATTTATCTCCTGTTTAAGTGAACATTGATGCTTTGAAATACTTTTTTTTTGGCCTTAAATATTTTTTTTGCTTTGGAAGATTGTCATTCTGAATGCTGCAGACACTCAGATTAAGGAGAACAATTTCTCTACATGCTACACTGTTCAGCATCACATTGCTGACATTGATGGTGGTCATACTTTGTGTGTCTGAGACTGCTGGCTATCTATGTGGAACAGTGATGATCACTACAGTAAGGAGATCAGATGTTCAAAGTTGTCTGCAAGCCAGATCCTAAATCTGATCTTTCTCAAGTTGAGAGATTGGACCCTACATTATTTGACGGCACAAATCTCCATTCTTTTTCAGAAATCTCAGTCATAGACCTTATTTGTCTTGTCACAGCAATCAAGTGATTGAAATTGTTGCTCTGCTTGGAGCTTGCTCAAAAAGTCATCAGTGGCTTGCTTCTGTTTCTAGAGCCAGGCTGTGTCTTTTCAGTAGCTTTTCAAACTCGTGGTGTCACCTCCAGTGAACCTAGGGGGGACATCAGTCACTAAATCTTGGGGTTATTCTTGGGGTCCAGTTTTTGCTGTGTAGTGATGTAGTTGTGGGACAGGGCATGAAAAAACATTCTTTCTAATTGTATGATTTCACCGTTCACTTTCATTAAGAATAAACTTATTCAGAAAGATTCCCAGACAACAATATTAGGTCTTTACTGACAGCAGTAGAATTCAGGTCAGCAACCAGAAGTGACTGCATGATGGAGCATTGGCTGTCCTTTAGTTCTAGGTTACAAGTTGTTTGCCTGAGAAAAGGCAGAAATCTGTACTGTATGTTTTGACACTTAATTTCAAGTAGCATTATACACATTCTCCCTGGTTGGTGGAGGACAACCTTTTGACTTGCCTTTCAGGATACACTCAGCTCTGTGACTGGTGGAGTGTTGGTGTGATCCTCTTTGAGATGCTAGTGGGACAGCCTCCTTTCCTGGCTCCCACACCCACTGAAACGCAGCTGAAGGTGAGTTGAAGCAAAATTCCAGTATATGTGGCAGCAAAATCTTAGACTTTTCCCTTTGCCATGCACAGACCCATCCCTTTTTGTTCTACTAGAGAAAGGAGTAGTGATTACAAAAGCCTGGTTTTAAGTAGTTTCATGCAGGCACAAATCCTTTCAAAATCAATGAAGATACTGAACATCAGATTACAATTGATTTGTCCAGCTGCATGGATAGTTGTTAGTTTTATGAGCCTTCTCAGCACAATTCTGATTTCTTAAGCATGAGTTCATCCATCTAAATTCCTTAGAGTGCCTGTCAGATTGCAATGAGCTGATATGCCAGTGGTAATTACAGTTGGCAATTTAATTATTTCGAAGTCAAGCAGTGAGTTTTTTATTCGAAAGAATGTGTCTCATGACCACTTTTTCTGGTTTACATTTTGGAGACAAAATGAAGTAATTTCTTTGAAGGCATTCCATGAAGTCATGTGTATACTGAACATGTTCTCAAATCTATCTGTGGAGTATTCAGGAAGGAATTTGCCTTTTCTAAAACTGGAATTGCTCATTTTATCTGCTATTTGACAATGTTTCTTCATTCATTAAAATAATTATTAACAGCCAATGCAATCTAGTCACTGGGTTCCTGAACCTCTAATGTGGAGACTGCGAGCTGATTAAGTTATGTGTCTACTTCTGTACAGTTAATGTTGTCGAGTAGAAGGATTCTGTTTCCAGGATTAAAAGTTATTTAATACCTTTCTTAACTCCAGGTGATAAACTGGGAAAGCACACTGCACATTCCCTCACAGATCAAGCTAAGCCCTGAGGCAACTGATCTCATCACAAAGCTCTGCTGTGCTGCTGAGGACAGGCTCGGAAGAAACGGAGCAGATGATATTAAGGCCCATGCTTTCTTTCACTCTATGGACTTCTCTACCGATATCCGTAGGCAGCCAGCTCCCTATGTTCCAAAGATCAGCCATCCAATGGACACTTCCAATTTTGATCCAGTTGAAGAAGAAAGTCCTTGGAACAATGCTAGCGGTGACAGCACCAGGACATGGGATCCACTAGCCTCTTCCAGTAGCAAACACACAGAACACGCTTTTTACGAGTTTACTTTCCGAAGGTTCTTCGATGACAACGGGTATCCATTCAGGTATCCCAAACCTTCTGGAATGGAACTTGGCCAGTCTGAGAAACCTGATGTAGAAGACAAAGGTGTGGTGGATCAGACTGGAGCTTGTCAGCCTGTATATGTGTAAATTATTGTATAGAATACTTCAGGTAAGACTAATCTCAAATCCAGTAAGGCCTTTAGCTGATCCTTTAGGAGCTGATCCTGCAGTGCTTGTGCAGATGTAACTTCAGCTGAAGCTGGAGGCATCCTTGGGAGTCAGAAGCTCGCAGCGCCAGATCCTAAAAATGGCACTCTTGAAAGTTCGGGTCAGTTTTACTGTATATAACTTTGTTGGTAATTACACTTGAAATCCTGGTCTTCACCAAACCTGCAAGGCCAGCAGTCTTGTCATTTCTAGGCCTGCTTTTCTTTGAGGTCAGCACTCCCCTACTCAAATTAACATTTGCAGACTTCCGCAACTGTCAGCATTATTTTTTAAATGAGTAAAGAGCACTTATATTTTGTTTATAGCAGGGGTTTTTTTCCTACTAAATTATAGGGATTAACTTTGACAAATCATGCTGCTGTTCTTCTTTTCTACATTTTTATTTTAGCCATAGCACTTATTATTTCACATTTAGGAAGATGCATAAAGCTGAAGAACATGTGATGGAAGGTCTCTGTGCAATAATGTAAGACAGAAAAAAAAAAGAAGAAAAAAGAAAAAAAAATTGCTCTCTAATTTTCTAAATTTACTGATGCCATTGTATTCGCACCGTGATTTTTGTTTATTATATGTATTTTCCACATTTCAAAATTGTGACATAACCTTAAAGCTGCTTTATTTCTGCTTATTGGAGTGTAATAGAAAGTGTGAGCAAGTGACAATTTGGGTGTGATTTCATTGTCTAGTGTGTGAAGAATGTTGCATGAGCAGTGTTTTTCTGTTTGAAATGGCCTTTTCTTGCCATTCACAGGCAGGTCCTGTGAATCCATTTTTACTAAGGGTCTAAAATTAGACCATTTTAAGCCGTGTGTTGATAATGTATTGTGTGGATGGTTTCCTCTTATGATTGTATCCAATACTAATTTTGTAAAACAGATTGCAAAGGTTATAACTGAATAGTGATTTTGTGGCCTGATGTAGTAGATGGTTTTAGTAACAATGTGTCATTGGCACACATGTTTCCCCACAAAGGATTGATAGCAACACCCTTGTTACAAAGCTGATTTGTGGCAACAGTTTAGATCAGGCTGGTTTAGATCATGTAGTGTCCAGCACGGGGTTCGCTATTTGGTAACAGCAGCAACACAGAGCACCAGTACTAAAAGGTGTAGCTCAGTGTCTTCAAGACAGAATGTCCAACGCTGTGCTCCCGTAATGCACCGAGATCCCAAGTGCAGTGAGGCTGATGTTGACTGTGTGCAGCTCCATGGGTAGCTGTAGAACTGGAGGTATGTGACTTTTCTGGACATCACATCCCTACAGGTGACTGGCTGGTATCCATTTAGGATCCCAGTGGTTTAGGCACTGACAACTGAAAATGTTGGCATTGTTCATAGGTCATTCTGTTGCGTAGAGGTAAAAATGTTGCTGTGATGGAGCACAATAGTCCTTCATTTCTGTCAAATTACAGGCATACTTTGAAATATCAGTTCTTAACTATGTTAAAATATGCATTTTTCTTATATGTATAAGTGAGAATTATTCAAGGTGATATCAAAATACTAAAGATAATTAAGCCATACATATTTGCATATATATTATATATAACTAAATAAGTAAACACACACAAAAATCCTTAATTCAGATTAGTGTAACAGACCTATTTAAAGTGATTGAAGTAATAACATTTGAGGAAAACACTCCTTTAATGTGTTTTTGCTTTATTTTATTTTTAAATCTGGAGTGTCATTCTTTTTTCCATATATTATTCCACATATTATTCCTTAATGTGTTAGCATATCCTATTTCCTATCCATTGTTTAGATATCTAAGCAACAACATATAAATTCATCAGCCTAAACTAAACAAAAATGATTGTGTATTTGTTTACATTTGTATGAAAGGAATGTTCTGAGGTATGCAGTGCTTGTGTTGTGACAGTTCATGTAAGATTCAGTATTATGGCTTTTTTATATAGTAATGCCATTTTTTGTTATCTACAGCTATCTGACATTCTTTCATGTGGTAGGTTCTTTCTCAGGAACTCAATTTAACTGTTATTTATTGATATATCATTGCCTTTGAAAGCTTCTACTGGCACAATTTATTAAAAATCTGAATCAAAAGCTAAAATGTGTGATGTGTTCTTGAAAAGGATAATTTCTGCCTAACATAAACCTTAAATTCTGATTTACAGCAGAATCTTTAATGGGTTTGAGTTTGTGATGTTAGTCTTGGGTTTGAGCTGCAAATGTAAGATCCAAATCTCACCTCTCCTGCAGCATTTGGTGTGGGATCTCTTGGTACCTTAAGGCAATTTCTCTTGTCCTCATGGCTCTTGGGAGCAAGGGGCAGGATTCAAGGGTAAAACTGCCTTTGGTGTAAGCAGGTCAGCAGAGGGCATGAGATTCAACCCGTACTCTGTAGTGGTGGCTCTGCCAGGGCAGCCACAACCTGTGTGCTTCCCCTTTGGGCTGTTGCCTCTGCTGTTTTTCTAAAACATGCATAATTCACCTGCAAATACAGAATCTTTGCAACTAAGCAAAACAAGACAAACTGGCCCAGAAGGAAACAGGTGCTTCCACGGTGCATACATTACTCATTTAAAATCTATGCTGTGGGGAACAGAAGCCAACTCCCATTTTGCCTGAAGAACTCATTTGAAAAACAAATCCTTCGAGCTGCTCAGGCGCTGTCTCAGGAAGGCTCACGTCCTTTGCAGATGTGATTCCAGGGATAAACAGGAACTGCGAGTAAACTTTATGAAACCTGGACAAGTAAACAATATGTCATATACTGGGACTGGCTTGAAGCGTTCTCGGTTCTGCTGAACTTCCTGCGAAAAGCATCTTCAGATCTTCTTTTAAGAAGTTACATCAATTCAGTGTTTGTGTAAGAAAAATCTTCCTTTAAAAAACAACCAACAAAAAAACTCCTCAGATGTACTTACCCCTGACAGAAGGTAAGGAGTTCAGTAATTCTGAAATAGTGTTCCTGGTTAAGGCCACAGCTGACATTTGAGGTGCAATCCCAACTAAGTCAAGGCTGAACCTGCTGCTGATCAGGAGATCAGGAATTTCATCCCTGGGTTTCAGCAAAGACACATATGCACAGTAACGCCACTTCCTGTGTGTGCAAAAGTGTCTAAAATTACCTCAAAAATAGAAGTAGTTGCTGTTTCCACAATGGAAACCTCATAACACAAGGAGTGCTGGTGGCATGGGGGCAGGAAGGGGCCCTGCAGCCTTTCACAGCTTTGGCAACAAGCAGCAATACTTCTTGATAATCAAATCATTCCTAGTTGGAAGCCAAAGAACTAGCAGAGGAAGTTAAAACCAAGTACCTAGCTTGAATAACACAGAAGCTAAATGAGGGAGACTTTTCAATGGGAATGGAAGAATGAAGTTAACTATGCAGGAAGCAGACAAGAGCCTTGAACCTGATGGAAACTCAGTCTCATAAACAGAAGACAATTCTGCTCTATTATTGAGGTATGAAATAACTGCCTTAAAAGCTTTCCTAGAGAACTGTAATAAGAAAAGGAATTTAGAACATATAATTTGGTTCTATCCCCAAATGCAAAAACATTGGCAGAAAATGGCAACTGTTACTAAAATTATTATTGGAATTAAAAGATATTAAATCTTTCCCACAGGAAATAATCTTGGGAATAGATAAAGTAGAAATAGCAACCATTAAAACACACATACAAAAAAAGTGTAAAAATGTTTTTCCTGGCAGAGAAATCTGCTGCAGCAAGAACATGGAAGTTGTCTTTTCCTCTGGTTTCTGTTCCGAGCAGCAAATGAGCAGTGCGCAGCATTTGTTAAAGACCGAGTCCTGGGCTTGTTCTTCCCAAACTGAGGATTCCATCCATAAAGCTGTGGTCACCTGCTGCAAATGCAGCTAAAGCTCCAGGCCCTGCAGAAGAAACTGGAACCTGATGACATGGACAACTGAAATTGAAATGGACTGGTGGATGCACTGAGTTAGCTCTTGTGGTTGGAAGGTGCCTTTACTTCAGTTCTGCAAGATGAAAAATCTCCACGTCAGCATCTGTTAATGTTTAGATATGTGAAGAAAATGGGGCTTCACGAAGCCAGGCTCATGTGATCTTAAATATTTCGCAGACTTTGTTATCTGATGACAGTTTCAGAGTAGTTAATTTCACTCAAAAGATGCCTGATTGTGCTGACTAATACAACCATCAGAAAAGAACACACATTTACTTTTATGTGTCTTAACTTTGCTACTGGGGCCTCATCGCAAGGCCAAGTGTTCGTTAGCGCGTGCTGCTGAAAGGCTCAGTTATCCAGTAGCTTACAGGTGTGTTCAGCTGCTATTTATAGTGTTTGGGTTTAGCTCGACATTGGAGGATTGATAAGAGGCTTTTTGGTTTGGTTTTCTAGACATGAAATCTAACAGCTAAGAAAGGTCATAATTCAGGACCAATTAACAGGATACCGGCTTCAAAAGCATCTCTGTAGAGTGTGGTTTATCCTGATGTTAGGATGGAACTCCAAGAAAAGGAGGGGTTTTAAAGGAGGAACTTGGGTGGAAACTGAGGAGACTGCAGGTACACAAAGCGAACAAGGAGTGACAGGAACACCACTGGGTATCAAGGCTTGCTTTACAGCTGCATTTGCTTTGGATGGGGCCAAGGTGAATAAACAATAGAAGCACAGAAATGCAGATTGGCAGGAACCTGTGGAGATCACAGTGCAGCCTCCCACTCACCATGGGCCAGGCACTGCTTTGTTCAGAGAGAGCCTCCAGGGATGGCACATCCTGCCCCAGCACGAGGGCCTGAGGCTGAGCGGAGCTGGAGATGGCTGTCACCAGCCAGATCTGCTGCTCTCCAAGCCCTGCAGAGAAGTCTGGCAGTGTGCATTGCTTGGTTGTTTTTCTTGGCATCATGGCACTGCACAAAAGCCTTGTATCGCCATTGAGCATTGTACCATAGCTCTAAGAATGCATGGAGAGTCTGTGCTCAGCCCATTGAAAGAAAGTATGGCTAAAGAGCTGCATGAAGGATTATGAAATTGTTGAGATGTTGGTGCATGTATCATCTCCCCTGTGTCCCCAGCCTTTGTCCACCACTGAACAGAGTTGTGCACAGCCAGAACTCAAGTCTCACCTAAAAGGGATCCTTTCAGAAGATGTGAACCCACATAGCTGTAGGTAAATGGGGTGATTGCCAGAGACCAGGTGCCGTTTCACAGATGGAAGTGCCAGATGAATGGCAGGGCACTGATAGGGTGAGGATTCTCTGCTGCACACCTTGCAGGAGGAACACCTGCAGCATGTCACCAGGGGGAGTAATGCCCTTTCTATGTTCAACTCCTGAATGTATACTTTGTCCCGGCAGAGCCCTACGAGACATGTCAGTGCTCTGCCCCCCAGACACTTAGTACTGGAGGAATTATCTAAATAAAAGTATCTCCCAGAAGCAAGTTGTCTTTCCGTTCCCAGGGATCGGGTCAGGACAGGCTGTTTCCCTCAGAGAACTCTATTTGTGTTGCTAAAGACCAAGTCACTGGGCAGAAAGAGGCGAATTCAAATCTACAGTGGGTTTCCCCCCCAAGAGTATGCTTCTCATAGGAAAATACTAGTTTGGCAAAATGGAAATGTTCTGGGGGACGTTTCTGGTGTGTTCGCTTTCATTTCCAAAAAAATGACAAAAATATTGATTCCAAAAAAAATTAAAGCAAAAAATGGCCAAGGGCTTTTATTGTATATAAGACATGAGATTCACAATTATAAAAATAACAATGAGCTGCTGTGACTGAGTCATTTTGATGTTTCCAGAGCAGATTTTGGAAATATAGTTTCTTGGAAATTTCCAACTGTGAGTTCCAAGTTGGGCCTAAAAGATTTATTTTTTTTTTAAACATCCAATTTCCCACATAACAGGACCTGCCAATTTAAACTGGCTCTAAAAATACCAAAAGAGGTCAAACAAATCCAAGTAACATCTCCAATTAAAATGAAGTTAATTGACAATTTCATCTCCCATGTCATTCTGATGCCATCAGTCTTCTTGTCCTCTTTTCAAATTTAATCCATCTCCCCAGCAGGGCTTGGTACTGGGGTCATGGAAGAAATGGGACTGAGGTGGTGATGGGTGGTGATGGCTGAGGGGGTGTCTGCACCATCCTCCAGCCGAGGGTGTCACAGTGGGGAGAGTCCACAGGCACGCAGCAACACAGCCGCAGCACCCTGCCTGGCAGGGATGAAGCCAAGCTGCTGGGCTTCCACCACCTGCAGCCCAGCCCACCACGGCTCTATGAAGTGCCAACACAAGACAAGCAAGAGTTACCCACCCGGGCTCATGGCTCAGGGACTGACACCACTGCATGCACAGCTTCTGTCAGTTTATTGAAACTCTGTGGTTTGCTGCTTTGTAAGTATTCTTTTCTATTATGATTCAGCTCAGGGTAATGGTGGTCACTGGAATCAGTGTCCTGAAGGGCTGCGTGTTTGCAGCAAGGCAGGAATGCTTCGTTATCATTGTTTTCAGAATGAACCATAGCCCAGATCTACTTTGCAGCTTTCCAATGCAAAGTAAACAGTAGTATAGATGACAAGAAACATAGATTCATCAAACGGTTAAGGTTGATGTGAAAGCACTTTGGGGTTTGCAAAGCATACTGACCTAAGGCCATGAGCCTGGAAGGAGCAAGCATGCTCACAGAACCACAGAATTGTTAGGGGTGGAATGGACCTCTGGAGAGAGCATGACCTATGGTTATACATGTTTTGACAGGGACAGGGGACCCATCAGCACTCCTGAAGGCAAGTGGTAGTAATGGGCTTGTGTCCACACTGACTGCAAATAGTGTCCCTTCTCCAGGGATGTTTTTCTGTCCCAACAGGTTGGATCAGCCTCACACAGGGCCAGTGAGTAGCTGAGCAGTGTGGATGGTCACAGCCCAGGGGATTTGTCATCTCACCATTGCAGAAGAACACAATATGGGGACTCAGCCATCACTGGGGGATAGCCAAGCCTATGTCTTCGCTGTCACAGGTAAGCACAGCACACCAGCTGCCTGGAAGATGTCAGGCTGAGCACAGAACATGATGCCTGCAGGAAACAATGTTCTGAGGTTTATCTTCTCTATCCCCACAGAGTGTTGCTGTTTGACAGAGGGGCCTTCTGGTGTTTCTTGACTGAAAAGGAAGTCCACATAGTCATGGCAATCAAGAGCAATCCCTGCTGTATGTAGCTCCCTAGCCAAAAGACGATTCCGTGTTCCTAAGTCTTGAACTTAGCCTTTGTAATTAATACAGTCATGACTTTGAAACCTAGTTACTCAAAGTCACAGTGAAATCAAGAGCCTCAAGCAGGAGGGAGGCTAGAGGCTGTCTGCTGTGCAACGGTGATTGCAGTGCCTCTGTGTCTACAGTGCTTTACTCCTGTGTTTGCTCTCTATTAATTCGAGCCTACTTCAAAATCTCTTACGTGAGGTGAGAAACTTGGTGGCAAGCTGCAGAATTGTAATTGCTCACTGTGGAGATTGCTTGGAGGGATTTTTAACAGCTGGGTCGGGAATCAGCTGACTTAGTAAGTGGTTTTGCCAAAGCAAATTGCTTCCAGCACATTCCTACTTTGGTTCCTGCCGTACCTCTGCTCTAAGACACCTTGAGGTGACCTTATGCTGCCCGGTCTGAGTTCAGCACAGGAGGTTGGACCTGTGGGGCCTCTTCCAACCCAGAGGAGTCTGGGGCTCTGGACCTGCTGGAGGCTCCCCTGGCCAGAGGGTGGAAGTCTCAGCAGCATTAAAAAGGACTAATAAATAAGATGGAAAACAGTTTATCTGGAGAAAGAAAAAAAAACCTCTTCTAGCAGCTGAGAACCAGCAGGGAAAATGAAGCACGGCTGTACCCCGTGAGAAGAAGAGAACAGCGATGATTAGTGTGCTTAGGAGTACCTTTGTGGTTCCCTGCTAAGGAATAGTCATGGTGTGGGACAGACCAGCCAACCCCAGTGACAGCATCTGGAGCTCCAGGGACAGGGAAGGAACTTTCCACAACAGATTGTGCATATCTGGTTTTGTCTGCTCCTTTCTAATACATTTAAATTCACTTTGCAGCTAAATGACTGATTTAAATTAGATGATTAACATCCTCATTCTTACATAAAGCTTCCTCATCCCTTTATTATCAATTTAAATGTTACTTTGCATTTTCTGAGTATCAACATACATAATCAAGCTTGACTTCCTTTTGAGAAGTATCAATAAAATAACAGCTCCTACTGTCAGGCTGTGGCACCGTTCCCAGTTACTGAGCTACTTGAAACAACATTTGTCATTGCTAAAAACCATTTTTTAGTATAACATGAAATAAGCCATAGAAGTTTAACTGCTGCCCTCTTTTGGGTAGGATAATTACTGCTCATCTCTACCACCAACAGATACTGAATTCTCTCGTCATTGGGAGCACTGTGGTGGAATGGTTTAGTACACAACATTAATATTCTTGAATACCCCAAATTCCACTTGCTGTTTGTACCCTCCTTTACAATTAACAGTGGCTGGCCTATGAAGGGCTTCTGCAGTCAGTGAAGGTTTCTGTGTCTCCCCTTTCTTCTTCTACATTTCCTGTGGGCACTGAACATCTCCACGCTGCAGGATGCTGTGGATCACAAATTCATATTGTTGGCACGAGTTTTAATTGCTTGCAGAATACCAGGGAGAATACTGCAGGTTTACTCAGTCTCAGATGGCTTTCCCTTGCACTGGGAAGCCCAGAGTTAATATGTACTTATATTAACGTGAACATACTGTGCTTCTATTAAGACTCTTTCCCCTAGTGTCTCTATTTATTTTTAAAGCAGCTAACAGCAGCTAAGTGGTCACGAGGGGGATACCAGAGTCTGTCAGAGCAGATATTGGTAATGTCCCAAGACAAAACCAGTAGAAATGTAGAGGCAGAGAAGGATGTTTAAAGCCCAGGGAAAAGACATTAAAGAACACCTGTGCCTTTGCAAATCAGCTTCTAGGTTATTTTTAAATCCTGGCATATGAGTCAAAGGTGAAACATTTCCCTTGGAGTCCCTGCAAGTAGCAGCTATAGCTGATCAGCCTCTGTGAGAAGAAGCAAGAGGTGGCCAATATGGAACCAGTGGAGATTTTTTTTGGGACAACACTTGTCTCTGGGTGGCACACGTTTTTCCCTCTTTCACCCTTGCTGTGGTTGGACAAGAAGTGAAATGAGGGGAGATGCAGGTTTGGAAAATGTGCTGTTGTGTGATCCCTCCAATCTGCCTTTGCACTTTTATCACTAAGATTAAGCAGAGGAGATGCAAAGGCTTATCACTAGGATCACTTTCCCTTCCCCATCAAGGCTCTCCCTAACAGACTCTTGAGCAGTGGATAAAGATGGATGTCTCAGTCATATCTTTGAAGGAAGCTGAAACACAGCTTCTAAAAGGTGCTTGCATGTATCTGATTTCTTAGTTGCCTCTTGCCTCATGTAGCTCTGGCAGCTCTCAGGTTGCTGCACAGCTGCCACAAAAGCTGCCCTTAAGTTTAAATTCTCTGGGGTCCCTGAATTCATGGGACAAAGACGCTCAAACACAAACCTTGCCCACTCCTTACAAGCTGCTGAGGGTCCTTCTTCAAGGTGATGCCAGTCTGGCACAAAATGAGATTCTCAACCTAGTCAAGGGAGTGTTTATCTGGCCACCAGAGCCCATTTTGTTAGACACATTCTGGGGATCTCTAAGGCAAAGGATGGCTAATTGGATTGGGTGTTTCTCATTAGGGTACTGGAGTGGGATGTGGAGTGAAGTTTCTGCTTCAGAGTAAGATTTTTCAGTTCCTTACTTCCATACCTGAAGGCAGATACTATTGTATAACCTGTACAAATTTGTATGGGGTTTTTTTGCAGGGGGTTGGTTGTTGTGGGGTTTTTTTTTGGGGGGGGGCGTTGGGTGGGATAAGTGCATATATTTATCTTTTAAAGGAGTACCTTACTAACTGGAAATAGAGTTGGTCCCTCTCTAGCTTAATATTGCTATGATATGACAGCCAGTGGTCCGATGAGATGGCCTGTCACAAGAGGGGTAAGAGAAACTTCTGGTTCCAGGAGAGGCAAAGGTCCAACATGAGCCCCCACCCAGCCACAAGAGCCACTGACTACACTCAAGCAAAAGCAGTTTCCTATTTGTTCTCAAGAAGGCTGGGCTTTTGGGTGCTTCTGTTCATGGGCAGTAGATACCCATGCGCAGTAGCAACCCATTTGTTCATACAGCCAGAGGTACCAAACAGTGGACGTAAGTGTTGGGTATTTTCCTCTATATCTGACTTGGCTGCCTCAGGTGGCTCCCTCAACAACAGACTGTATTTATTTAAGCTTTGAATAAGATACCCAGCTCAGCCTAAGAAATATTTATGGGACCTGGTGATGTAACTTATGTCTATAGAAAATAAATGACACCACAAGTCCAGGCACTGATGCTCTTTTTGTTGATCTACTCCCGGCAATTTTTAAGGCTGAGGTCAGCAACTGCTGACACTAATGAGAGCCGAGAGCACCCCATGGTCTTCCCAGATTAAGTACTAACCTTAAAAACTGCTGAGCTAAACATTCCCACTCCAGCAGCCAAGGACAGGAAAAATGCTCTGGAAATCCAACTTAATCTCTCAGGACAAGCATCCTGTGTGGGCATCATCCCTGACACTGGACCTTCTCCTCAGAGTGCCTCAGCCACCGCCTTTGAAGGACCTGCTGATACAGTGCTAAAATCTCATCCTAAATCTGATCACTTCAGACATTGTCCAGTCTTCACATAACCACAACCAAGTTAACTGTATAAAGAATTATCACCTCATAAATTGAACAGAGAGGACTCTGCATTCAGTCACTTTGGTTCCCAAGGGTAATTACTTCTCACAAGCTTGATGTGTTGGAAAAGCATTTTGTAGAGTAAAACTTATTTATAATAATCCTGGACCCTGTAAGAAGCAGAAGGCAGTGGTCAGTGCTTCCACACACCACCATGATGCACTGGAGCCGTGGTTGGTAAGGGCCATCTTGTGGTAAGATGCTCATACAGCCATTTTAAAGCAGTCCATAAGAAGATGCTTTTAGGTTAAAAAGAATAATTTGAGCCTTCCCCGACCTTTCTGTGTTATTGATTCTACTTTAGGAACCCCAGAATGCAGATGACTGTGTGGTAAGTGTTTCTGGTAAACACAGACTTGGCAAAGGCCTGCAAACATGGCTGAGTAACAGCCAGGCCCCAGCAACAGGCTGAGCTGAACTGCAAAGAAAAATGGATTTTATCTTTTTCATGTAGATTTTAGAAACTTGTCAGGCTTTAAATCTAATTGCCTGGCAGCTTTAAAAATGGCATCCGAGAATACTTTAAATAAGTACCCTAGTTATGACAACTCCACAGAAATGTTAAACCAAGATTATAACAAACTGCTAAATACAGGCTACCGCAGCTGGGGTCGTCATCTTCACGCTGGAGCAGCATATTGCAGGCTGTTGTATGGCCAGTCAAGGAAGTGAAAACTGTGGTGTCAGACCTGAATAACCTCTGAAGCTGTGATGGAGATGGTCTGCTCTTCCGTATGTTGGCCAATGCGCAAGAACACGTGCAGTTTGGCTTCCTTTGAAGCACAGCCAAGATAACTGCCACCTCAATAGCTGCTTCAAACAAAGTCACACCGTGTTGTAAACATCAGCAAACTCATTGTCTTCTGGAATTTTTCAAATATTAAAGAACAGCAAGAAGATTATTTTTGCTTTAATTTCTTGATTTTTGCTAATAAAGCCTTGAAACTGAACTGCATTTTGTATTACTCATCTATTGTTCTCACTGTAGGCTGGATCATTACTTACAGCTTAATTAAATTTTATGTCTAAGAAGTGGCACTTACCTATCTGTTTTTTTAATACTTAGTTTTCAGAAAAGCATTAATTCACAGAGTTGACTATAAGGTAATCCTCTGCTTCAAGTAACTGGCAAAACAACAGCAACATATCTGAAGAATAGTTCCACTACAAAAAAAGAAGGAAAAAGACACCAGGAAAGGGCATCTTATCTGCATGCCACAGAAATGGGATGCACTACTCTGGGGAGTACTATTGCTTGATGGGTCAGCCCTACCCTACTGTTTCCCAGTTTGGACCCCAGTTTAAGTGTGATTATCTGCCTCCAGCAATGACAGCTGCTGAAGGGGTCCCTCTGGTGCTCTTCATGCTCAGTCCTGCTTCTCCCTGCTTGCTCTTGCTATTTCACAGCATCATGCAGTGCAGCTGCCAAATCTCTGAATGCTCTCTGCGACACTGGTGGCCAGTCCTGTTTCATGAGCAGTATCATCACTATCGTCACTTCTCTACTGGGATTAGAGAAACTAGTACTAGCACATTCCCTCTAAATAAAGATGGATTTAGTTGCAGAAGTGGCTGAAAAAATGAAA
>JANHGB010051178.1:28381-39232 GCA_026283785.1 Coracopsis vasa
CAGGCTGAAAGTCAAAAACACAGCACTGCACCAGCTACTAAGAAGGAGAAAAATGACTGCTACTGCTGAACCCACAACAGTGGCCTGAAATAAGAATCAAATAATATAATAAAAAGGAACTGGCTAAAAATAAAAATTAAAAAAAAAAAAGAGATTTACGCAGTAACTGATAAAAATTAGGAACAGGTGCTTCAAGATTGTGTATTAATTCCATTATCATTTAAGATATTACCATCTGGAAGAGGAAATACTAGATAAAAAATCTGCAGATTATACATGTAAGTTAATTATAAAGAACTCCCCACAGGCACAGGCCATGGTACTTAAGAGAGATTTAGTAAGAACATATAAATGGACAACATGATAGCAAATGAAAATTTAATAGTGACAAATACAATATAACAAACACTGGAGATGAAAATGTAAACCACCTATACACCTTCAAAGGCTCTAAATTAATTTGATCAGCTCAAGAAAAGTACCTGTGCATGAATCTCGTCAGCTTCTTGAATACTTCTGGTAAACATGCAACATAGCCATGAAAGCATGTAAAATGATACCGTGGTCAGGGTACATGTAATAACATTAAACAAATTTGTGGAGTATCTCCACGTGGCAACTTTTGCTCAGTTTCATGTCCTCTCTCAAATCTTTTATTTTTGATGGAAATGAAAGGAGCCAAGTGAGAGGTGGCACTTTTGAGGGAGTGCAAGGGGGTCTACATGTTGCACTGATAATAGGGAACATATGTGCACACAGAGTGTGATGTAGCACAACTCTAAGCCAGTTTCTAAGGACAAAAATTTAAGAAACACAAAAAAGATTAACTATGTGTTAGAATAGCAAAAGTTCACAATGCTGCTGCATATTTCTGTACCCAAAAGTTAACACGAAAATGTCTTCTGTCTTTGGAAAGGATAGTTTATTCCAGGTCTATCTTCAACCATTAGAGATGTGGACGACATGCACTGAAGACAAATGTATCCATATCTGCCAGCTGTTCATCTACTTTCACCTTCTTCTTCATTCTTGTCACCTCTAAATATAAGGTATAATATTAGACCTATATAAGGTCTAATCCAGACTGGGAATGCTTATGTATCTATATTTTTATTTTGTAGAACCAAAAAGCTACAGAGTCAAACCATTATTTTATTCCAGATTAAATTTTCTGGTATTCAAAATCAGGTGTTCCATTGTCACATAGAAAATTATCTGTGTAGATAGAACCTTAAGTAGAGATACCTAAGGTTATTAGAATGGAAATTATTGAAGAGAAAACCACAATGGATTGCACTGGAGAGAAAATGGGGGCAGAGGATCTTCGCTGAAAGCTTCTAGAGCCATAAAGATCAATCCATTAATAACTTTCCTCCCATTTTCTTGTCAGTGGCAACTGTGATCTTGCAATATTCCCCCCTGGAAAACCAAACAGAAGCTGAGAGATTAGTCCATCAGCCTCCCAGAACCAGAACACCAAGTCTAGGGGGACAAAAGGAAAAAGGTTGGAAGATTTATGCCCTAGTTCCCCCATGCTGAAATACCAGAGATACAGTGGCAGCAAAAGGATTTGTTGACCGGTTTCTTCAGCTAAAGTCACAGGGTTGGCCATCAACATATCCACTTACTACCATGTCAGACCTTACACCAGATAAAGCAAAGCAGTGTCAGGGATCTCAGCTGCTGACAGAGAGGGTGCCTCAGGGTCTTGGATAACTCCTGCTAGGAAGGCCTGGGTAAATAAATAGGAGTTAGGCACCCACATGGGATGGGGACATAATCTAAAATTTGAATACAACTGCTTGAGACTTCTAAGGCCCTCCTGCAAGATGGAGAAAAATAACATTCCTGTTCTGAATTTATTAGAAAGGTTAGGAACTTCTTTGTAGTTGTTTGTATGAACTGCTCTGTGCAGAGCTGATTCTAGCACTATGACAATCTGCAGCGAAGTCCCTGAGGGCTGATGATGAAAAATAGAGATGGTATTTCCGCCACATAGACTGCATTGCCAAGGTGCACGTCAAGGGGTAGAAAGCCTATAAATAGACCCATTGTAACACTTTTACAAATGGCTTGAGAACAAAAAGTAGAGCACGCTAATGAAATCTGCAAATAGTATTCAGGCACATCCAGTAAAAGATTATTAACAGTACTGTAAAAGGAAAAACTAAATTACTTTGATGCATGGAATAATAGAAATGGCACGAAGCTTTTTACTGTAAGACTTCTGGGATTAACACCCTAAAACTCCTCCTGTAATGTACGTATGTATACCAGGTGATTATGGGATGACTAAGCCACTAAAATGATGCAAATGTGAAACTAGTGGAATCAATTTTACAACTTTGGTCTATGCATTTCCAACAGAGCTACAGAAAAAGCAAAGCCCTTGTAAAATGTAGTCTGGAATATCACCATTCTGGTGGTCATTTTTTGAGATGAGTAACTCATGTCAGAACAGGAGAAGCACTATTTACGGAAGGAACTTATTTATGGGAAGAAACCTCCTCTAATTCTATATGAACTCACAAAATGAAGAATAAGGGCAACAGAACTTTCTAAATGTACCTAGAATAAACATGTGGAAGGAAGAAAATCTAATTGGGATAAAGAACAATATCTATCCCTGTGCCAGCAAACCAGTAGCAAATACAGTGAAAAGTAAATAAGATGGAGGTCAGAGAGATTTACAACTTTCAGAAGTCAAACTCCAGAATAGCTGTGCAGTGAGATGTGAGGACAAGAAACTTAACTCACCCCAGACAGTGTTAGCTTATGTCTGCACATGATTCTGCAATGTGAGGGGCTTAAACTTAGAACTGTAAAGCACTTCTGATTTATCATGCTGTTCTCATAGATGACATAAAACCTTTTTTCCTGGTTGACTTCATTAGGCTGTCCTAGATCTGGTCACACCAACTACCCAGATGGACAATACTAATCTCTGATAAGGCTGGAAAGTGTTTGGACTATCTGGTATAACTGGAGCTGTTAAAGGATCTTTCTAATATGTCAACACACCAAGAAAATTAATACTTTTTTTTTTTTAAAGAAACAGTCAAATCCCCCTCAGACTGGCAAGAGGAGGCCATTTCCAACAGTGCAGTGTCGCAGTGCAGGAGCCAGTAGGGAGGTGCAAAATCAAGGCAAGACTTTCCCTGGTTCAAAACCACAGTGAGAGTGGTTATCTACCCTGGAAACACGGCAGGTCAGAGCGATGCCCACAGTTTGTATTAACCCATTACCCAGAAATCTCCTAAGGCACATTGTTATGTTTCATCCATATAACTCAAGGAAAGGGAGAAATAAATCCTTTGAAAATTCCAGTTTATTCTGGAAATGCCAAAGATGAAAATTCTTGTCACTCTTAAGATAAGCTCAGATAAGCACTGTACTCTGTCATTTGGTTTTCAGGGAGCTTTTATAACCTATAGACTCATGCTGAAGCAGCAGTTTGGTTCTATGTAATGACCATACTGTCTGTGTATTCTCAGCTATCAGAGAATCTGTAACTCACAGGGCAGCTGCTTTCTACTACTTGCTGCTTCTGTGTATGGAACAGAAATATAGAGAAACTAAGTGATTAGTCCTGTTACATATTTCTGCTGTGACTTCAGAAGTTAACCATCTTTAGATAGCCAATGTCCTACTAAATACCAGGCCTTTCTCTGTTGCAATTGATTTCTTTACATGACACACACCTATGGCAACTGTACAGAGGACAGGTCAGCTGAGTTATTAGCTTGCTTTCCCCTGCCTGCCTTCAAAATAGGAAATGGATAGATGATGAGCTAACTTGCTAGTACTCCATGGCATTTTTGCAGCAGGGAGAAAAACTTTTGGCCAAAAGTTCTCAGCTTGTGTCAGAGCTGCTTAAGTGAAAACCTCCAAAGCAGTATAGCAGCATTCCCAAATACTGCAAGTAGAACAATCTCATGCATGTGTGTGTTTTAAGCTGCAAAGGTTTCCTTGGCACCTTCTTCTGTGAGCTAGCACAGATGTTGCATCTGCTGGCTTCTCCAAACCCCACTCTTTTATGTCTATGTAACACACAGGGAGAGTCAAGCCTCCAGATTAGGCCCATGCCTTCCTAGTACTAGAATGGTAAGTCTTACCTTATGGTCTTGCTGAGGACTTCCACTTAGGTCCTCGGTTTTTATGCAGGACTAGTGAGAACTTGGTTGTGACTTAAGCTACTGAGAGGGAGGAAAAGCTACCTCCTAAGCAAATGGCCTTGGGAATAAACTATTAGAAGTAGGAAGCCCTTTGCAGGCATCTTTAGAGCAGGGTCAGAACAGAACTATTTCAGAGGAGAGACTAAAGCATCAGGATTGTAACCTATGCTCATCAAAAGAATGGCTTAATCTTCAAAGAATGACACTTACATGAAACACGTAAGTGACTAGAGACAGTAGCCTAAAATACACTGGTGCTGCATCGATCCCAGTTGGGTTGGTAAATTTGCCTTCACAGCAGTCTTGAGATGAAAGAGGCTGTAAGCTGGCAATCTGAGTTGGCCTTTTGTGTGCTTGAACATAGATATCTGCTGCATGAAGATTTTTAAGTGTTTGATACAGACAAGATGAAACAGGCTAGCTTAAGCTATCATCCTACCATGGAGTGTACCAGTAAAATGTTCCCAAAAACCCCAGAAGACCATGGCAGAGGTAGCACAGAGGCTGTGTGAAGGAAAGCATACATGTTTTCCTAATACTTAGTGTAAGTTATTGCTGAAAAACTTCCAAGTGTGAATCATAAGCAACATGTTCTGGTAAACCAGTCATAAATCCTAAAGATAACTCTGAAGGTAAAAATAGCTAAACTTAGTGACTGTTATATTCAGCCTCCCCTTTCTTGGGACACTGAAGTGCTAACCAACATGGTGGTTGCTAGACAAGGAGAGCCAGGAAGAAACGGAACATAAGCAGATACAAAACCAAATACAACAGGTTTCCTGTAAAACAATTCACTCACTTGTTTTAAACGATGCTTAAGGTCTTACTGTTACAGCTTCAAATACAAAGGAATAAGCGTCACAAGATGCCAAAAGTCTAGATCTAGTAACACAATCCACCTAGCCTCCACTTTTTTTTCCTTCTACTGACATTTTGTCTCCTGGAGACAATCCCATTTACCCCAATGCAATGTCTTGCTTGTGAAAAGCCAGGTTGAGAGCGAGAGGTGTGTGCCTCAATTCTTGGGCAGAATATTAGTTTAATAAATACTGAGTGTGACTCAGTCATCTGCCCGCCTGACATCCTCCTGAATTCCCCTTCTGCAGGCTGCTGCTGTGGCAACTCAACCGCTGCTCTGGGTGTGCCGTGGCTGCTCCAGGCCACTGTCACTGTTCACTGCTCTATGTCACAGGTACTGCACACACACAGCTACACATGCACTGATTCTCTATAACCTCATTCTTAGCCCTTGTATCTCTGTGTAGCACTGGTTAATATGGTTTGTACCTTCCTTTCAGTAACACTCAGTCTTACAATATATAGGTTGTTCACTTTAATACCTAATATTTTACCTCTTCACAGTTAACCTCACTTACAACACATCCAGTTCCTAGCTGAACTCCATTCTTAATGAAACTGAGAACTTGAATTACTCCAATGACTAATCTAGATTCGCAGCATTGCACATTGCATACTGTTGCTTTGTAAGAAATAAACTGAAGAGCCAATGTATAATTAAGAGCATGAACAACCTGAAGGAACTCAAATTGTACCAAATAAGTGTATTTTTCATTACTCCAATGAAGCTTTCGTTGTCTTTACTTGCAGCTGTAGACCTTCAGTGCTGCTACATATACACCCGAGAAATCATATCAAGACCCTTTAAAATAGGACACACTTCAAAAATATGAAGCCTGGTTAAGCCCCTCACCAGAGCAATGCAAGAATGGCCAGGCAGACAGGCACTTTCCCAGAGTTCCTAGAATCTGCTTAATCATTTTCATACATCTTGCACTTCCTCAACAGGAAAGGTAAGGTTCCTACTATGGACAAGCTGCTCCTCCAGCTTCTCTGATTTAGTGTTAGATCTTAACTTATTCACTAAAAAGACTTTGAGAAATAACAGGAAGAGTACCATTCTCTCCATGCTGAAAGAAATCAGGACTAAGGGAGAAATGGATTGTGATAACAGAGACTTCAGCCAGAAGCAAAAGCTGTGAGAGGCCAGGCCATGCTCTGGAGGATGAGACATGCAGTCCAGTCACACGTGAGAGTTGTGAGGGAAACGACTGTTCTGAGATGCTCTGTGAACATTAAGATGAATTGTCATTGAGAAGGGTAATTGCAGGCTACATTTGCTTTATCAAATCAAGTACGTAGAAGTCTTCTTGGTTTATCAGTTTAAACGTGGCCAAACACAAACTGATTATCAGGAATGGGAAGAGACACTTTCCAATCAAAATTTTGCTCTTTCTCAAACTTTAAGCCCATTTTAAAACAAAAAGTGGCTTTTTGCAAAAGCCTCAATTCAATCTTTCAACTTTATTTTTCTCTACCTTTGTTCTCAGAAGCAACTACCATTTTAGCACAAGTATAAGTATTCTCTAAGCTTGTAACCGTTACCTTGCACAGAAACCTATATTCCCAAAATGTTAAACTTTGCCCAACTTGGAGCAAGGCAAGGGAAAACTGGGTTCATAGTAGAAAGTACTGACCAACAGCACTGAGCAATGCTACCAGACTTGCTTACAATAATTTTAGTGGAAGGTTTTCCTCAAGAGGGAAACAGTGACTTATGAGCCTGTGTAACTTGACTGAGACCATTTGTATGGAAATCTAGCCGGGCTGTCTGAAGGAATTAAGCAGAATTTTTTGAAGTGACCCTGTCAAGTAGCTCATGCTGGTAGGAGATCTGCGTCACTGGAGATAAGCATCACAAACTACCACAACTGGAGCAGCTAGTACTGGAGCCACTACTCTGAACAGATTTCTAGGCACTGGTAAAAAGCCAGTAATTAATCAGAAAGCATTGCAGGAATTTATTTCCAATTTATTTGCAGAATTTATTGCAGGATTTGTTGCAGAAATCCAACCAGTGAAGATACGTTAGGAAAAAGGTGCTTGGAAAAGGAAGCAAACTGAATGTCTCGGCCAGACAAATGAGATCTACTGAAATAATAAGTGCAGGCTATGCGGGAAGAGATCTCTTGAAACCATTTGGGAAACAGTCTTAAGAGCACTAAGAAATTAAGAATAGGAAATAAATCAAGCTGCATGTCCTGATAGGAGAGAATGGTTTCAAAAGATTCTATCTAACCAATGCTGAAAGATAAATTCCTCCCAAGATCACCACTTGCAAGTTCCCAGTTATTGTGCTTTCATACTATTGATCCAGTTGCCTACTGACTTCGATTTCCTTATCTCGTCTAACTTACTTAGTACTCAGTCACTTCTATTTACTTACCTTAGACTTTGTCAGATGCTCCTGACTACAACAGATACAGTGTAACTGAGTGTGTGTGCGTAGGACCAATTAGCACATATTTCAAACAAAATAAAACAAAAAAAAACCCTAATTAATGACTAATTTACCACCAAGTCATTTTCCTTAACATTTTAATCTTCAGCTATTTTCCTTAACATTTTAATCTTTAGCCAAAATTAGCACTAGCTGGCTGTTTTCAGCTGTGGAAGAAAGCAAGCAAGAGAAAGACTGCTAGAGCAGGAAGTGCAGGCTCCACTACCTACAACACTCTTTCTGGCAGCAAAAGCTTTGAGCTATTTTAAGAGTATAAACACCACAAAAGAGGGAAGCGCTAAGGAAGAATGTGATACATCTTTTTTAGCCAACAGCAGAAATAGCTTCAGCATTCACCCTGACAAGATAAATGAACAATCAGCTTTTCTAAGGCTAGCCAAAAGAACATTAAAATTGTATATATAGCTGAGAGGAAATATGACTACTTAAACATGTTCATTTTTACTGCAGATTACTCAGTCCTTCCACTGGAAATGAGGGCAAGATGCACCTGATGATAATACGGTAAAATGCAAGATTTTGTCTACATGTAGTGTATACATTTGTGAAAAAAGAGTGTATTTAATGAACGTTACTTCTGGAGTATGCTCAGACAGACAACTTCAGGGGGAGAAGGGAAAGATACAGATTGATCAAACCACTATGCCTATTCAGAGAACCAAGGGATGGATCCTAAGGTGTCATACCTACCAGAGATGGAACAACCACCATGGCAGTACAGGCCGAGGACTGACCGAGAAGGAAAACTGGAGGTCCTGGTGAACTGTGTGATGGACAACAAGAGTAGGGCCATTCCATGAGTGCTGATAAGCTGGGAACCAAGCCTGACCACAGGACAGGCAGGGCAGTGCCCTTACCAGCCAGGGTGCAGTTCCATAGGATTTGGGCAGGACTGGGCTGGTGAGAGGCCAAGACAAGGTGAGATAATGAGTGAGGTCCAGGGTCCTGCCAGAAAGTCCAGCCAGGAACAGCAGAAGATAGAATCAGAGACAAGGTCCACACAGAAGAAAGGGCTGGAGACAAGGCTATGTTACATAGGTCCCTCCAGGAAGGCCAACTGATAACCCAAGACAACAGGAGACTGCACTCGGCATAGGTAAACCTACAGTTCTGCACATACAAAGTCCCAGATCAGGGTGTGAGGGCAATTAAGGCCCAGTCATGCACTTTATTTGGCCCTGACACATACCAAGCTAAACATGAGTGAGCAGAATGCCACAGCAGTGAGCAAGGCTACCTTTATAAAGACATACTAGGTTGTTTTTACAGGCATGAAGCCAGCAGATTGAGAGAATTATTAGTCACCTTTACTCAGTACTTGTTAGATCACATCTGTAAAACCGCACCACACTTTGGGCTTCCCAGTATGAGAAAGGTGTTGACAAATTGCAGTGAGTGCAAACAAGATGGTGAGGGGGTGGAAAGGCTGAGGGAACTGCGTCCAGTCAGAAGGCTTGAAGGAGAACCCAGGAGCTTCCTTCCAGTACCTGAAGGTACTTCTTCTCCATCAAAAAAATGGAGCAAAACTCTACTAATGTGCATGGCAGCAGGATGAGAGGCAATTCACATGGGGAGGTTCTGATTTAGGGTCAAGAAACTTCACCATGACAACAATCAAGTATTGGCACAGGTTGTCCAGATAAGCTGTGCACTCTTCATTCTCGGAGGTTTTTAAGACCCTGCTGGACTAACCTTTACACAACTTGGTCAGAAGGTTGGTCTAGAGACCTCTTGAGTCCCCCCAACCTGAGCATTATTTTTATTGCTCGCATGGCTATTTGAGAGTGCTGCTGAACACACGAGTCCACAGGAGAATGAAGGACCCCTGAGAATATGGAAGAAGTTGTTGAAGAATCTCATTTTGAATGCAAGCTACAAGTACAGAAATCTTCCACTGAAGTAGTCCTTTACAGAACACAGAATTCTTTAAAACAGCTTTTTTCATACTCTACAGGTTTCTTTGACACTACCTCTTAGTACACAAACTTCTAAGTCTTTAGCTCTTGTCTACTGTTCTTGAAAGCAAGACTCATTGTACATTGTACTGTTTGCCCAATAAACACACTTCAGAATTTGTGTCTTGTCACACTTTCACTACCTTTGAACCCCTCCATCTCTGACTGTTGGTTCAGTTTTCTTTATACTCAGCTCTCCTTTCAATGCAGCACTGCTGATCTCCCCACATTCTTCAGCTGTGAATTGAATGTTACCCTGAAATACATTTAATGTTTTAGCAGGAATTTCATTACCTCCTAGGTAAACCACATCAATCTTTTACATGGTTCCGCTGCTACTTCTAATCTTGTTTAGTAGTGAGCACCACCATGCCCCTTTCAGCATTGAAAGCTGTAATTTCTTGGGAGAAAAATATTTGCGTTCTTCTTTTTAGTAGGAAAGATGTATTTCTTGCTGTTATTCCATTTCCTTGATCCTCTCCTCTGCCTTTGGCTATTACATTGTATCACCTGCATGGAAACATTGCACATTTACACTCAACTTATGTGAACAGTCTGAGACCCTTTAAGACTTGAATCAGACTGATGGTATTTCCTACACTTTGCATAAGTTCAGTACTACAGATCCGCTAATGTCACCTCAAGGCTGACATTGGCAGGATGAAAAACCTCATTGGAAAAACCTACTGCTAGTGGAGTGGTGTAGCGGGATCTGATGCTGCTGAGTGGTCCGCGCTGTATGGGGCTAACTGTGGAGATCCAGCCTGATCCTACACACTGAACACCCCTTGCCATTTGCAGATCTTCTGATTTAGTTTCGTCTGAAGGTATCAAGGCTCCAAGCCTGCCCCAGTGCACAAACTGACGTGGAAACCATCAGATTTTACTAAAAGGCAAATTCCTAAACCAAACTGAAACACAGGTACAAGCACAGAGCCCATTTGCTCCTACAGGTGTACAACAGTGTTTTCTCCACCGTATTTTTCAGAGGCGACGCTGTCTTGTAACTCACATCCAGTAACGAGACATGACCCCCAGATGGAGTTATGTGGAGAAAAAAGCATTTTAGATCAGTTTTAAGCCTTGGCAGTTCCATTTGTAAAGACGCTGGCCACCTTCTCCACTCCCCACCACTTTCTAAACTGTATTTAAAGACTAATCCCGCTCACCCTACTGAAAACTCGCCAGCACCTCTAAGCGACCGGCGCCCGCGGTCTCACTAACGCCCGAGCTCACCGGCCCGCCCTCGGAAACACGACCGAACCGGGCGCCATCCGAACAGGACTCCCGCCCCGGTCCCGCCCTGCCCTCCGCCGCTGCCACCTCAGCCCTGGCCGAGCCCGGCCGGGGAGAGCCCGCAGCGCCTCTGCCTACACGTGGGGCGCGCACAGCCGCGGGCCCC
>JANHGB010051180.1:8467-60083 GCA_026283785.1 Coracopsis vasa
GTTTTGAACAGACTGTATTGACATTGATGGGGCAGAGGTAGAGGTCAAGAGCTAGCAGAGTAGCACTGGACGGAGGGCTCATCTGTTCCTAAGGAAAGCTCCAAGAAGGTGGGCAGCTGAGGTGGTTCCTGGTTGCCATCAGAGTAACATAAAGGGACCAGAAACAAAATAGAGCCTAGTCACAAATTTGCTGCAGCTGTTGTGTGGACAGAGTTAAGAATAAGAGGCATCACCATCATGAATTTTGCTACCTGTGGAATGTTGCTGTGAGAGCGAAACAGCACAGCAGCTTGACTCATTGTTTGGGTAGGATGGTAGGGCAGGGCAGAAGCATAGTTCATGCAGTTCTACTGTTCATTATACCAGCAATGCATATGGTTCACCATATGCTGTCAAAGCAAGGTTCAGCTGCTGTATCTCAGTGAGGAAACCACAGAATCCTAACGTGGTGGCACAAGAGGAATTCTGTTAGAAATGTGCCAGTGCCCATCATAACCACCCAACAGTTGTGCTGTGCCTGTGGTTTCTTTGTCTCTGTTGTTGTCTATTTGACTGATGGCACCTGCCCAGGGCAATGCAGCTACAAGTATTGTGGCTTTTAGTGTGTCCGTTGACAGTCTGCTGTGATTCTCGGGACCGATGTGTCCAGTCAAGTTAGGATTAATACTTTTTCAGAAGCCCAGGGTGTTTCCTTCCTAGCTCATCTTTACTTCTTTGTCCTCTTGCTAGACATTGTATCCCTGCTGTTTTCTATCAGTCGGTAACTAGTGGATTTTCTATGCTGTACATGATACCCTGTCTTCTGTTGGGTACTGGTATAGTGCAATCAATTAACTCAGGGTCCATAGCTTAGTAGCTTATAAGTAGGGCTATTATCCATCGGTGGGTCTGCGCTATTGCTGCAAGCTAAAATAGTGGGAGGGCACCAGCACACCTTTATAAGGCTTTTCTCTATTCTTTTCCTCCAATTTTCCCTTTCTTTTTCTTTCCTGTAAATGCTGTTGAGAATGTTGGATGCTTAGAAACAATCAGGGATGCCTTTCGTCCTTCTTCCTCATTTCTTTTCACTTACTAGCTCTTTATGTGCTGGGAGAAGCCAAAATTACCAAGTAAAAAGTAATCTTGCATTGAATGTATTTGAGCCTGCATATACTGTTAATTCATGTAATACAGAAACAATGAAAATGGTTGTTTTTCGGGATTCAGCTGAAACAAACCTTAGCTTAGAGCTGCTCAGGGTTTCTTTCAGCCTGTAACTATTTGATTAGAATGTTTTTAGTCCACATGCTGCAGATGGCCAGTTTGGTGGCTTTCATTCAGGTATGTTTGGCCAACTCTTACTGTATTTGAAAAAGAGTTTTGCTTTCTGAATTCTAAGGAACGTATAATGTTTTTTGCCATAGTATGAAAATTATGCCTCTCATAATATCAAGTGGTATTTGTTGTTTATTTACTTCATTTCATTCGAAGTCAGGGCCCTCCCCCATGCCTGCCTGCACACCAGCTCATCAGACATTTCTGCAGTGTTGACTGCTGTAGCTTACTTTGGCTATGAGATCTTGAAAAGGAATGCCTCTTGGGTGTTCTGGGGCTGTTTTGTGTTTTTTTCCTTTTATTCTGGCTAGTCTGAATGCCTGAGTACAATCTGGCTCCTCGTCATGATATTTTATCTTGGTGTTGACAGGTGCCATCTTCTGTGCTACTGCAAGATTTTTCTTTGGGGGATGCAGTGAGTAGATGAGGCTGTCAAGTGCAAGTGCCAGAGCTGCTTGTAGATACAGTAGGTGCCCACCAGGAGGGGGAAGAAAGTGGGTCCCTTTTCACTGCACACCTGTATAGCATAACCATAGAAATAAATAGAGGGCTGTTTTATTAAGCTCTTTCTGAATAGTGGCAATGTGTACTGGCCGTGAATCTTAGGGCCCCAGATGGTTTGGGCTTTAGAAATTAAACAATAGCTGTGTTTAAAAGGCAATAAAACCTGTTGTAATGTAAAACTGGAAGTAGGGAAGAATTTCTGAAAAATAGCTGCTTTCACGAGAAACTGAAGCAGTGGAGAGGAGCCGAGGTTTTGTATGAGAACAAACGTGATACAATTTTGGTCTGAGAAGACTTAGTAGCTTTGCTTTCCTATTGTTGCTGGTTTTTTCAGTTAGAAAATAAAGGGCCAGTGACAAGTGCCTGATCGTTGTGGTTACCAGTGTAGTGATGTGTTTTAGGGTTACTTAGTGATTGCACTCTGAAAATGAGAGCAGCTTATGGACTGAGACCGATATCTGCTCTCACAAGTAACAGAGGTCAGGACATGCACGCCAGGCTCCTCCTGGCCACCCACCTCTTCCCTTTCTTAAGCAAAACGACTCTGGGTTTGCTGTCAGCATGAGTTGGTGAAAATGAATGTTTCTCTCCTGATTCCCTTTACCTAAAGTTGTGTCATTGCCTGTAGATCCACCAGAGGCTGCCTACCTGCCCTCTGCCTGTGCTACCCCAGGTGCCCCAGGGCTGCAGCCAGACCCCTGCAGCACTTCCATGTAGCAGTAGCCCACTGAAAAACATGCTTGGCAGTATGCAAGTGTGTGTGGAACTCCTGTTCAGCACACCATCTTTATTTTGTCATTGCCCAAAGTAGATCCAAGCCTAGCTACCCTTCTTTACACAGTTGAAAATAATTCAGGGATGGAGAAACTGGGTTGTTGGCTGTAAGCTGTGATGCTGTGTCCATGGCATCTGTAGTATTGTCTAGTGCTGAAACTGCAACACCACTGTTACAGACAATGTGGGAAGACAGGGGTGAAACTCCAAGGAAAGCAGTGTGTCCTGTGAAGCTTCACATTGTTAATACTGTTTACTTTCCATCGTTAATACTTTAGCTGAAATGGTTGGAGTTTAAAACTTGATTATTGACCGTTGTGATGCCTTCAGTCTCATCAGCCAGTTTGTGACTTTCTAGTGAGCTTCTCTGAGAAGGTGCAAGCAGAAGAGTTCTGCAGCAATTTCTGAAATGTTAAGCTGAGCACCACTGAAAAGCAGGCCACCTATTGCCTCTTATGAAGGTGCTGACCCAGGCATCTCTAACCCATTGCGAAGGTATACCATGCAAACCTTCCAGTCTTCCTTATTTTTTCTGTGTCTAATAGTTTCTTTTTTATTAATAATAGCACAGGAAATTTAAACAATGTCTCTGGACAATTGCAGCACTTCTTGGATAGTTAAAATTTAATATCTTACACTGCCATTTATGGTATGATACTGATACCCGTGAGTATACTTCTGCCATGTCTTATTGCTTGATTATATCAGCTATGACTCAGCCAAAAGAAGCAGTAGAATGGACATAGAATTAATTCTTAATTGAGATAGATAAAAGACTAGAGAAAAGCATAAGGTTGGTGCTCAGCTTCTTCTAAAGTTAGCTGGTCACTCACAGACAAAATAAAGGGCAGAGACTGTAAAATGACAATTTAAAAGTTAATGAGGCTACTATGCACGGTTGTCAGAATGTTAGATTTTTAAAGTTAAATCTTACTTCTTCCCTTTTGAGTATATTTCAAACTGCAGATTTTTTTTGCATAGTTAAGTATAGTGGTCTGGATGTACAGATAGGATTTATTGTGTAATATATCAAGTATACAAGACAGAATTTAAGATCTCTTGATACTCGGTTCTTCTGTTACGTTATTCTTCCATGTTACCGCTTAAGTCTTCATGTCTAAGCTCATTAACAGGAGAAAGGCAAAACCACATTATTTTGAAGGCTGGATAGTAAAAAAGCAGTCCAGTCTCCTGGAATGTGTCAGGTTAAGATACATATTTAGAAAGATGAAAAAAAAAATTTGGTTTTGGTAAGAGCAGTGCAGTACATGCAGTGCTACCTGCAGAGAGGAAGGGTTATAATGATCACATCAAAAGGAATATCAAATATGGTTTATAACCTACATAACCCCATGTATGACTGAAATTTTAATGTACCTAAGGGAATACCTTAGTCTTCTATCACTGTAAACTCTCTCTTCAAGTTTTTCCTATGTGTGTCTTTAATTGCTGTATTATGCCACAGCCGCAACATGGCATAGTAGAAGCCCATGTCCAGGTGCAGGAAAGGAGGAAAGGAGGTGCAAGAACACTGATGAGGATCGTACTCTAGTCTGTCACATCGTAGATGTGTGCTCTGACCTTTAACATTTCAAATTGAAGGTGGGCAACTAGTAAATAGGGATTACCTAAGTGCAGAACTCAGGTTGCCTAGAAAGCTTTAAAGATGAACAAAGAGATGGGACATGATGATGAACTTCACATAAACTGGGTGGGACGTGGACTAGGACATAAAGTAGTTTGAATAAGAGCATTCACTTTTGGCTAATCATGCTTATTAGACATACAAATATCACTCCTTGGGCCTGATCTGGAGGTCCTACAGCATCCTTACTGCATACACTGTCATCTTAAAATATCTGACCCAAGGGATTTCTCCCAAGACCCTTAACTGCCGTGACTGCCCTGCTGAGACAATTACTTTGTTAGTGCCCAGGATAGAGCTAATGAGCAATGTCTGCCCCACTGTGACAGCAGAGCCTTCACAGCTTAACGCAGAGATTCAATGCTTGTTAATAGGACAGGTCACTGGGGAAGTTGTACTCCCTTCTTACAGAAGAAAAAAATCTGATTTTTTCTAAGCCTTTACATTTAAAGGGAATGGATGGCACCACAGACACAAAGAATGTCCTCCTTAGCAAGTGGGGAATTTGACATGGACTGTTTCTTTCAAATAGTCTATGCAGCAAACATATACTTGCTGAAGTCCAGACTCACATGTGAGTCCTTCAGAAGACACACACATTTGAAGCGCATGAAAGAAATATCATTATGTTCATCTATTCTGTGCTTAGGGTAGAAATGGTGCCTCTCAAGGCAATTACTATGTCAACAAAAGTAAGAAAGTATAATATTCAAATTGGTTGAAGTTGAAATAATGTACCTGGAGTAATGGTACTCCTATAATGGAGTGAATCACTTGTGTGTGAAGCCTAACAACCTGGCCCTGCAGTGTTATGGTTTATAAATTGTGGGGGAAAAAAGCCAGCTGTAAAGGAGCTGTGCTATTTGCCAACACAAGTACACCCTTGCTGTCCATTGAAATCCACCCCTGGACTGCTCTGAGGGTGCCCTAGAAAAGAGCATTTTTTCAGTGTGTGAACTACACATGGCACATATCACAGTCATTTTCTCCAGAGTATGAAATTGATAACATTTTTTCTACAAATAGTTCTTTTAAGGTGAAATTTTCAAACCATAGTTTGGTCTATTGGCATATTTCTGCTAAGAGTTACTTTTTCTTCTATATTTAGTAGTTTGGTTTTTTTCTTTTTTGGTCCCAGTGTGAAAGGACATTCATGTTGGTCTTTTTAATAATGAGATTTGGACTGCAAAACATGGGAAAATAAATTGGATTTATATATAGTGTACATATATAAATGCATACACACACACACGCACATATATATTTGATATCAAGCAGAGAAACATGACCAAACAAATCTGGAGATTGTAAAAGATTGGGAAGTAACCCCACAACAATATTAGCAGAGAGATTATATTAGCATAAGGGAGAAAACTTGATAAATATGGTCAACAAAGCAGAACTTAATTTTATTGATAGCACATGCAAGTATTTGTTCATGTCTCCAGGGCTTTGAGTACAGAATTTTCAAGCAGCCAAGCTAACAGTAGCTGATAGTGGAGAAAGCAGGTAAGCTGAGGAGTAAAAAGGTAAGAACAAGTAGGTAACTAGTGGTGGTATAGCTGACAAAAGTTCTTTATGTGGACTTCTCAAAACAGTGTCTTTGTGCAACATGTATGGAATGGTTGTAGGAAGATGGGAGCATTGACAGTCAAGTTTATTAATAAACTCGTGTGATCACTCATCAAGTACGGGTGGTTTTGGAGACTATTTCAAAGCGTGCTGTCTGATACTGGCAAATTATTAAAGGAGAGCTTCTGTATACAGTAAGATTCTAGAGCAAATCTTCATCCTGCATACTTCACGCCCCCTCCAAGGCAGAACATGTGACAGGAGAAGCCTTTCAGTGACTGTGTGCATCTTTCTCTAGGGATGGTTTAACATGTTTCTTTCATCCTAAAGTGCTGAACAAATAAAACTGCGTGTAGGAAAACCAGCCTCCTAGATAAAGGCAATGAAGCATGACGAGAAACCCTATTCCTTCAGATTTATTGAGGATCAAATGTAGATATCTTTCTTTATGTCAGACAATGCATTCCCATTCTTTTTGAGCAGTCATGATAGAATAAATGTTTCCAAATGGAAGTCATAATGCCAAGCACTATGCAATACTGTCAGTAGCCTGACTGAATCTGGCTCTCATATTTAAATATAACATGGTTTGGAAGCATATGCTTGATATAAAATACAAACCATTTATATTGAGATAAATGGTGAGGTTAAGCTAACCATCAATGATAGCAAAGATTCCACAGAAAATATTTCTCTCCTTTTTGCATTTAACATTATCCATTGTTTTCCACATTTCTTTTTCATTTTTAAGTGTATGCATATGAATGTACAAGGAATTGCTGTATAGTGTTTTGCTCTATGCGTATTTTAAGAACTTAAAAAATAGATGTGCTACTGTACCCTGCTGCATTTCCTGAGCTGTCTCTAACACTTCTGGGAATTCATCTTGCACTTCTGTAAAAGAGATTTACTGTTCCCACTAGGACCTCTGAGGAAAAGAGAGATTCCATTTTAAAGCAGGTTCTTCACACAGTGAATAAAGCTCTAAGGAACAGCAGAGCCAATAAAAGGGCCTCCTACTTCCCCTTTTCAATGCCAAGCAGTGATTTTTTTTTTAATTTGGTGTCACATCCACAGCAAAATTATGCTGCAACAGTGTATTATAATAAAATAATTGTCAAATTTGTTTTGTAAGTGCAGTTTTCCTCCAGTCTCCTCCTTTTTTTTCCCCCCTCTCCTGTACATAGGAATTGAAGTACAGCAATACTAGAACATAAACTGTTATTATTTGGTGGGTATCAAGACCTCACACAGAACAAAGATTAAAGTAGCCTGGCAGCTTTGCTCCTGCTCTCTGGTTATGCTATACGTACTGGCATTAAAGATTCAATAAAGGGAGAACAGCCAAGGTTCATTGGTTTGCATAAGTAGGGGCGCCTTGATGACACATTTTAGGGAGTTAGACCAATTCCTCTTCTATTACTGAAGAAGACACAGGGGCTGAGGCAGGCAGGAATGTCCTGTCCTGCATTGCAGCCTTGCTAACTGAGTTCCCCTACAGTTCCCATTATGCGTAGCTGGACATTTTCTTTCTTATCTGGTTTTGTAGTGCTCCCCAGAGCTGTTCAATAGCTGCGAGATTTCACACTGAAGCTGGCTAATGTGAATGGTTTTTAATGAGGTGAAGTGATGAATACTTATGTATGTTTCCATGTGCTGTTGCTGAAAGTATTTTGTGTTCCCGTGGATTAAAAAATATTATGTGGGCCTTAGTAATAGGGTGATCTGTTGGTAAAAAAAAAAAAAAGGTGTGTATGTTGGTCAAATGCTGTAGGGGATAGGGGGACCTGGAGCTTCCTGGAGCGTGTGGGGATGTTGGTGAAACAGGGATTTTGCAAAAGCCAGAACGACAGGCCAGACTGCAAGTCCCAGAGCCACATCCACCTGCTGGGAGCTGCACCACATCTCAGACAGGCTTTTGGAAGGTGACTCAGAAAAGACCCAAAAGAAAGGCTCAGAGAGTTGCGGTTGTTCAGCCTGGAGAGGACTCCAGGGAGACCTTGTTGTGGCCTTTCAGTACCTAAAAGGGAGCTACAAGAAGGATGGGGAGAGACTTTTTAGCAGGGCCTGTTGCAATAGGACAAGGTGTAATGGTTTTAAGCTAAATCATGGGAGATTCAGGCTGGATGTGAGAAAAAAAAATTTTTGCAATGAGCATGATAAAATACTGGAACAGGATGCACTATCCCTGGAGTTATTCAAGGCCAGGCTGGATGTGGTGCTGGGCAACCTGATCTAGTTGAAGATGTTTGGTCCCTTCCAACCCAAACTATTTGATGATTAAAGGGAAAGATTTGATACAATTCGATACATTCAGCTTAATTTTTGCATAGACTCAAGAACTGTGGAAATTCATAGTATAACTAAAGGGATGTTACTAAAATTCTGTGGGAGTGTGCAATAGCATTCAAAGGGGAAAAAGAAAGAAAGGAGATTTTTCCTTATTTCATAGCATACATTTACTGATATATGCTGGAAGGGAGAAGCCATAGAGAGAAAAGATGGTAACCAACAAGGGGCTAAACAGCAGGAAATAAATAGTGGGGAAATCTCTGGTCTAGCAAAGGTGGGCAAGATCAAAAGCAGGTGAATCTAGGTAAATGCAAACTAGATCTTGGGCACATCTTTTGAACAGTGAAAACAATCAGATACTGATACAGTTCATGGCAGTTATAAATTATTATCATTGGAAATTTAAAATTCAAGAATGGATTCTTTTTTCCTTAAATTAAAACCTTTACATATGTAATATTGTATTTTTATACAGTATTATCCACTTGGTACAGATAAATCTATTCAGCCCTTGCTGAAACCTCTGCATTTCTTTTTAGGAATCTTGTATCTTCAAAAATGAGTCACTTTTTCTAATTACTTGTAATTAATACTTGTGGTAAATGAATGGCATGTCTGATTATTTTTTGTTTCTTTGCGTGCTTCTTTTTCCAGAAATGTTTAGGAGAGATGTAATGCATTCATTAGCAAGAAGTTAACATTCATTTAACGTAATTACCACCCTTTTTCCTCAGTGGAAAGATTTCCTTTTCAGACCATGATTTGATGAGCAGATCACAACATGGGAAAACTCACTTTGGTGAGCAAAAGAAGGGTGCTAAGAATTGCCTGAGGAGGGGGATGCCAGAGCTTAGCATCAACCAGGGAGAAAATGGGGGAAACACTATATGCAAATACTTCTTTCTCTTAAACATTAAAATGTCAAAGGCAATTTCATCCAGTAAAATCATTACCTTTCACCAAGAGCAAAAGGAAAATCTATAGTTTTGCTCACAGAAATATTGCTGTGTTCCACACAAAGAGCTATTGTTGCTTCCCAAAAGGAAAGGGCTTTATGGCTGAGTAGGATTCACATCATGCAGGGAGTGTTTTGGTTTCATTTGCTAATTCAAGTTGCCAACTGCCAGTGTCCTCAAAAGTCTGTTCACTTTTTCTGAGGTGGTCTAGAGCATCCATTTAAAAAGCTAAACAAAGGAAGCCTAGGCACCATTCAGATCACACTTAAAAAGTCCAACTGAGTTATAGACTTTGTTCATGCAGGTGGGTTTCACTCACTGTTGCTGCTAATTCATCCAGGACATGGTTAATTAATTGTCTTTTCCATTATGTCTGGTAAGTCTCTTCATGTTTGCTTTTAGTTATACACCCAATGTCAAGAGGAAAGGCAGTAACATGTTGCTTGTTGTTAGAAAACATGGGTCATGTCCCCTTTCATGGTGATGCTCATGAAGCGGAGGATAATGTTCCTGAATTAAAAAAGGGCTTGGAGCAGATAACCCCACGGGACAGGGATGTGCCCGGTCAGGCTTCATCCTCCCCTAGTGCTAAAGTTTGTTACTGAAATGGATGAGGCACAGATGACTGAGTTCCCATTTCATCACATGCATTTTAATATCCTTTCCTAATTCTTGCTGCCTTCATTTTCAGCACCCCTTTTCTAGGATAAAGATCTAATGTTTGTTAAACTTCTCCTGGAAGCATATCTTTTTCGTTATCTTTGTTCAGCTCAGGGCTGATCGAAAAGGCATGCTTATTACAAATGGAGGACAAAATATAGTAGGAACTAATGGCTGAGGAAGGCCTATCAACTCAGACTGCAGTGACAAATTCTGTGTATGTATATGTAGACTTTCATGTAACTGAGAGTGTTAGGAGGGGAAATTTGCTTCCTGGGACTGCAGAAATCAGGAATATAAATAATTCTAATTGCATTCTAAATGACAGCATTATAAGACTTGCATGGGCACGCTTTGGTTCATTTCCTTGCTAATTTTTTTTCCACCATTTACTGTTAGCCTTGTATACCCTTGTAGCAGGCACAGTTCTTAAAAAAGGGGGGGAATAAAGAAGCTTTTTTCTTTCCTCTTCCCATCAGCTAAACTTCCCATAGAAGCTGAACAACGTCCTCTTTATCAAGTTTATGGGTTTCCACATCTTGGCATACTATTTCTTTCCTTTAGTGCATGCCAGCAAGCTGAGCTAAGAGTGATGAAAAGTAGACAATAAGGTGTGTATAGGGCCATACTTACTCACTTCCATCAAGAGCATTTATCTATGTAAGGCAAGTGGGATATATGTTGTGTTTTGAACTATGAACAACGCATACATGTGTTTTAAAAGATGACACATTTCTTAACATTCTTGTACTTGAAGAAATTGATGCTATTCATAGAAACCTGAATGAAAGAAAACTGCTGTTAGTCTCTTGAGCCATTTTAGAGCAAATATGTAGCCCAGCCCTGCATCTTACCCATAGCGCAGCTTTGACTTGCATGTCTGGGGAATGTAGTGCTTAGACCTAGCTGCTGCGTAAATATGGACTTGATAGGCTTTTGCATTATTCATGCTAAATACGTACTGCTGAATCATGGAAAAGCCACCAAGAAATCAAGCACTCTCAGCTAACAGCCTGAGTGGTTTTAAATTCCCATTGATTTATGGGAGGGTATGGCAAGCAGTGTCCCATGACATCAGGCATTGGATTTGGTTCTAGTAGAGTGAATTGCTCGAGCTTCTACAGGAAAAGCAGCAGTAGGACAAGTTGTGGCTTGGCAGGTTTGGACTGGACATTAGGAAAGCTTCTTTGCCAGGAGAGTACTGTAGTACAGGAACTAGTTATCTGGGGAAGTTACAGATTATTTATCCATGGAGATTTTTAAGTCGAGGATAAGTAAAGCCAGTCTGATCTGCTGGTGGTGATAGTCCTGTCATGAGCAGGAGGTTGGACTAGATGACCTCTAGAGATCCCCTTGAATCAACATTTCTATGATTCTGTGGCTTTCTCAGTAAAAATATATGAACTATGCTCTTGGCTTTGCTACACACGCTTTCTCAAAGTATAAGCCATTATTTTTACAGGAGAAGTGAACCAGAAACAACACATATTTTGTATTTGATAAAGTGCCAGCCTTTTTACTAGTGAAGATAAGGTTTATTCCTTTGGATCACTAAAGAGCAATACAACTGTTATTTCAGTGAAGCAGTAGGGAGAATGATTTTAATTTGAATCCAGCTGTTGTTACAGTGAAATTCAAAGGTAATACAGGCCATAATAAGGAGCTAAAAACCTGTGATTCAATAGTCAGTATTGATTTCTTTCTTATTGATTTCAGGGAAATCAAGATTTCATTCTGTGGCATGAAGAGCCTCACAAGGACTTTCCAGCAATTAATTTCCTTTTAAGTCCTCCTCTGATGGCACAAACAGCATTTTAAAATTAATTATGCTGGTTCTTTGTGCAAAGATGATTCTTTTTTTTTTCCATTTGTAATTGATTTGAAGAAGTATAAACTTCTTGAGTGTTCAGGTGCAGAAGAAAATGAGTCTTTTATTACCAGAACAGATCAATTAGACTCATGTAACTCTAATAAGCTTTCTCACAGTTGTAGCATTCTTTACCTGCTGTGGGGAATTATTAAAAAAGTGTTATTCTTCCCTATCATGAAAAATTTCACAGTGTAAAAGCTCATTCCTCACTGATCAGCATAGCAAAGTAGTCATCCCTATGCAAATTGTATTTGGAAAACAATATACAGTCCATATAGTGAAAGATCAGGACAGATGGATAACAGTGGAACTAAATTTGACTTGAAGGTTGAAAGTTTCTTGATATTTAGTAGAGCTGAGAAATGCCACTGATCTCAGCATTACTTGCATTTGAACGGATTTCTCTGATTGAGCGCAAACGTTCTCTAGATATTTTTGGGGTATTCTTTGAGTACCTCTTTTTAGTTTTCCTGACAAGCACTTCAAAGTATTTCTTAAAAGAGCACCCAAAATACTCCTCCTTCCTGTAAGTTGTGCTTTCATGATTACATTAAAAAATTAACAAAAAGACTTAAAATGGATAACCAGTGAAAGAAAAGGAAAGCACATAGGAATTTACATGCTGCAAAGGCCGAGCATTGTTGAAGGGATGTGAGGGGCAGCGAGGCAGAAAACGGGAGGAAAACTGATTTTGCTTTGCTTGGGAGTTGATGGTGGTGTCCTGCAGGGAGCGCAGAAGTTGTTTGCTAATTTTGTTTCAAGAGAAACATTAGAAAAGTAGAAGGATTCTACTAGGTGGTGTACTGCATGGCAATGATTAAATACTTTCTGCTCCAGCAGTAATTAAGGAAGATATAAAACTGAAGCTGGATGCTTGTAAGTGAGCAAGCTAATGCAGTCTGCATCCATAAGAGCACTTTATGCTACTAATGCTGGTTTGCAGTAGGGAGGTTCCAGAGAAGAGTAGGTAAGCTAGTGTTGTACTGGTCTGTTAAAGGCCTAACAGGTGATCCAGATATTCATTGTCCTGTCACCTTGCTATTGATCTAAAATTGTAGTACATCTGGGATCTGATTAATCAGATATCAAGGAAAGGTTAAAATAATTAGTTCTAATCAATGTGAATTTATGGTGAATACCTTTTGTCAAAATAGCTTCATGCTTTTTTTTTGAGGTGGTTGCTAGTTTAGGGATGGTCTTGAAGTTGCGTATTTCAAATCTCAGTCTTTTCAACTTGGTGTTACACAATTTTTTGATTAAGGAAGTCACATGATCCAAAATCTAAATCGTGCATACATTAAATGGTTTTAAAACCAGCTTAGTGGCAATTTCTAAACCTAAATGTGTTACTTGAACAAACAGGATGATGAATTGCATGCTATTTTACAATATTTTCAGTGGATATGGAAGAAATCAGAATATCATTCCACATAAAATTTGCAGATGATGCAAAATTAAAGGGGGTGATAATAGTTAACAAGTTGCTGTACAGAGTGGTCTGCCCTGATTGCTGTGTACAAAATGGACGAAAGCAGTAGGAGTTTCTATGAAGCCAAATAAAAGAACTATATAGCAATAAATACTGTGGGCCATGCTGATAGGATTGTTGGCTCTACAACAGAATCACAAAATCAAGTAGGTCGAGAAAGACCTTTAAGATCATCAAGTCCAACTGTTACCCCAGGACTGCCAAGTCCAATACTAAACCATGTCACTAAGGGCAAACTGATCTCCCCTTATGGCTGCCCCTCATGATCTCCACTCTCAGTCACCCCTGACCTGCCCCCTGTAGTGGTCCACATTGTATAGTGACCGCCTTTACCCCTCATGGCCACCCCTCACATCCAATGGCTGCCCTTGCTCTCCCCTCATGATTTCCCCTCATGGCTGCCCATCCTTTCCCCTCATTATCTTCCCTCATGGCTGCTCGTCCTCTCCCCTCATGATCTTCCCTCACAACAGCTGTTCACTCCTCATAGCCACCTCTCGTCTCCCCTCACAATTTCCCCTCATGGCTGCTCTTCTCCCCTCATGGCCACCCCTCATTTCCCCTCACAATCTTCCTTCATGACTGCCCCTCCTCTCCTCTCATGATCTTCTCTCATGGCCATGCCTCGCATCCACACACTATATCCACTCATGTCCACCCTTTCTTTCCCCTCATGATCTCCCCTTATGTCCGCCCCTCCTCTCGTGTCACTATCTCCCCTCATGGCCTCCCCTCCTCTTCCCTCATGATCTTCCCTTATGATTTCCAGTCATGGCTGCCCCTCCTTTCCCCTCACGATCTCCCCTCATGGCTGTCCCTCCTCTCCCCTCGTGATCTCCAATAATGGCCACCACTCCTTTCCACTCATGATTTTCCCTCATGGCCTTCCCTCTTCTCCCCTCATGATGTTTTCTCATGGCCACCTCTTATCTCCCCTCAAGACTGCTATTCACCCCTCACCCATTGTCTCCCCTCACAATTTCCCCTCATGGCTGCTCCTCTTCTCCCCTCATGATCTCCCTTCATGACCACCCCTCCTTTCCCCTCATGATCTTCCCTCATGATCTCCCTGCACGACCGCCCCTCACCCCTCATGGCCACCCTTTGTCTCCCCTGATGATCTTCTGTTATGGCCACCTATCCTGGGAAGCAATAAGAGTTGAGACATTGCATGTGGAATTAGCAGGGCATAACCACCTACTATGAGTGTGTGGTGCATAAGGGATAATGAGATTTTTTGCTATGTGAACAAAGGAATCTTGAGAACGGATGCCACATTGGCACACAGTGTGACTGGCCTGGGGACAGTGTGTCCCATTCTATTGTTCAAGATTGAAGAATAGTGATAAACTAGACAAGTTTAAGAGAAGATCCACAAGTGCCCTAATAGCAAGAATGCTTTATAGTGAAAGACTGCATTGAAGAAACTCAGCCTGTTTAATTAAACAGAAATAAGACTAGAGGATGACTTGGTAGAGTTTTGCATATGTTAAGCAAAAAATGGTAATAGAGCATCAGGAAGCAATGGTAGATTGAAAGCTGATTCTAGACAAAAATCCACCTAGAAATAATAGATGCAGATTTTTAATAGGTTAATTAATCTCTGGAGCAACTTGTCAAGTCTCTCTGTTGCTGGACATTTTTAGGGCAACATTGAATGCCTCCATAAAATATGTACTCTGATTCACACAGGAATTAATTCAGAGAGGTCTCATGGCCTCTGTTATGCTGGAGGTCAAACTAAATGGTCATGTGGATCCCTGCTGACATTTTAGCTTATTATATCTGTGTTCATTTGTTGGAATTTACACACGGCTCAAAGTAGTCAAGTGCAAAAAAGAAAAAGGATAGAATAAGTACCTGCGATAATTACATTCATTTTAGTTTTCATTTTATGTATGTTAGCTGTCACTATAGCAGACAGCTTCACAGGAAAACCTTTGTTTGAAAAAAATGTGTAGCTTCCCAACCAGAGGCAGCTTAGCCAGGATGCCAGGTCGCGCTGAGCACAATTGATTATGTGGTCAGTCAGCCCCTGGTACCTCATAAAGCTTTTCAGAGAAACTGATTTTCCTTCAATGTATTTTGAGCTATATTCAGATTTTTCAGCTGAACTTGAAGTTTATAGCTAGGTTTTTTCCTTTTTTCTGTTTTAACTTCTTTTTGCATAATAGATAGCTGACAAAAATCAAATACAATCTTGTGGTAGAAAGTTGAAACTACAAAAATTCATGCAAGAAATAAGGTTCAATAAGCATTTGTTCAAGCAGCTTAATTAGGAATTTGACAGGTTCCCATGTCCTGAAGTCAAATAAAAGATGGATATCATCTTTCTGAAAGAGGCTTTTGTTCAAGGCGTGCTGATTTCAATCCTGAATTTGTTCTGTAGAGTGTTAACCCAGAGTTAGATTGCATGAATGGATTGTTTCCGTTTTAATTTCAATATCATGGCATGAAAAGTACCAAGCTGTGTATTTTTCTAAATACCTTGTACTACTCAGGTTAGCTGTTTAATGTGAAGCTACCTGAATCCTAGAACTGGGATCAAAAGAATTTTATTGGGAAAAATGAAGGAATTCAAACAGGCAAATACTAAACTTGTTAAGGAAGTGACAGATAGGAATTATGAAAAAATAATGTTAGGATAATTTGGAGGTTGCATTTGGTCTTATCTACGTCTGTGCTGTGATGGTTTACTCTTCTCAAAAGTGATTTTAGGATTAAATATTACATTGTATTTGTAAAGTTAGTGCAGGAGGAGAGTTTGAGAAGACTTGCTAGCAGGTGACAGTGAAAACCTACTGCAGTATGAAAATATGGAAATGTTACTTCTTGGTATAGATGCAAGTTAACTGAGATATGAAAAAGTTTATTTGAGAGTTTCTTCTCAAATTGTGAATAATGTGTACTTTTAATATGAAATTATGCCTGATGTTTGTTTTCTTCATAATGAAATAAAAATGCACTTACCCTTACAATTTGCATTACCACTTTCTCTAGGCATTTCTCAATGACAAGAAAAATGTTTGGCTGCTGTGGCTTTCTAAGCCTGACTTAGATTTCACTTTAAAGAGTCTGTTTTTCTCTGTGTCCTTTTAAAATGGATCGAAGTCAGAAATAGAGACATAGCACCAGGTTCACCTCCAGTGAGACTGGACTGGCCATCCTTGAATTTTGTCAGTGTAAATTTCTCCTGTGAGTTACATTCTAACCTCAGTACCTGTGTGTTTGTAAGGAAGAGAATTACGTAAAAAGCCCTATCTGTGGTCAGGAGAAATCTTTAAAAATCATCTAATTCAACCCCCATGCAATGAGCAGGGACGCGTTCAACTAGATCAGGTTGCTCAGAGGCCTGTCCACCTTGACTTTGAACTTCTCCAGGAATGGTGTATCCACTACCTCTGTGGCCAACCTGTTCTAACGTTTCTACACCCTCAATTGTAAAAACTTTCTTCCTTCTTTCTAGTCTGAATCTACTCTCTTTTAGTGTAAAACCATTACCCCTTGTCCTGTTGCAACAAGCCAATTTTCTGCAAACAAGTTCACCAAGGAAGAGGTTTGCTTTTAAAACACATATTCTGAATTTCATTCAGTTCCTTTCATGAAACACCAGGAGGAAAATGGAAGAGATTAAAAGAATGGACAAAATAGAAGGCTTGAGCTGAACTGGTATAATTTTTAAATGCCTGATGAGTTTCATCCAGTTTCCTCAGAACTGTTCAGTCAGGAGCAGGAGAGAAATGGATTTGTAAGACTCAGCCTAAGCTGTGTCAGCAAAACCTTAGAAGAAGGAAGGAATAAAGCTTCAGGAAACTGCAGATCAATATAATCGGTCAATGAAAGCATTTTTATTACAAAGAACCAAAAACTGTCACACAACAAAAGTTTCACTGAAAATGGAAACAAGAAAGTCTAAGGCTTTAGCTTTTCCAAGTAATTGTGAAAAATAAACCATAGTTACAAAGACAATACAATACATTTTTATTTGAAGGATGAGAAAGTCTTCTCCACAGGGAGTTAAGAGGTGTGGAACCACTGACACTGGTGGGCACCTTCTACTGGGTTTTCTTGTGGAAACCATTTTTGTGTTGCCTCTCAGTTTCTAGTCTGTTCCTTATAGAAAGGAAGGCTTTCTGGTAGGTTCTCATTTAATGTATGAGAGTCCTTTCCCTGAGATTTTATGACTTCAACAGACACAACAGTCATTACTGGAGAGTAAATAGAGGCAGAGAGAGCCAAAAATATCCATGGCAGTTCTGTCATAGATCTGGAAATAGACCTTACTGAAAAAATCCCAGTTAGACCTTTGCCTGCTTTTTTCTGATCCCCACTGCAAGGATAAGACCTTTGGACCAAGGACCATACTTTCCATCTCACAAGCCAGGCTGGACTACAGGAGTGCTGCTTCTGTCTGGCCTTGCAAAAATAATTAGATGCAATAGAAAGCCGAACAAGATCGCCAGGGAAGTCAGAAGATGCAGGGTTGCTTTTCTTCTTAACTGTTTGACACTGTTATAATACAAGTTCAGGAGGAAGCGGGGCCTCAGCGTGGTTGCTGCTGTACCTTCCAAGTTCCTGATGTTGGACAAAGGCAGAGGGAGGGCAAAAGTGTCCCAAGGTGAGACTTCTTTGCTCCTGTGGTTGCGCGAGGCTTGCTAGTGTTCACCCACATCCATCCACAACAAAGTCTCCTCCACCCCTGTGGTGGGCTGACCTTGGCTGACTGCTCTCCACCAAGCTGTTCTCTCACTCCCCCCTCCTCAGCAGGACTGGGGGATAAAGTAAGATGAAAAATTATGGTGTTGAGGTAAAGGTACTTTGTCCCAACTAGACCCAGTGTGACCCCCAAGGACCCAAGAGGTTGTTCTCATTTTAGCAATTTCTTTCCCTTTTCACAACAGTGCCAATTCCCAGCCATTCTCAATTCCAGACACTCCTTCTGAAATACAGCAGTGCACCCTCCCAGCTGAGTATTCCAGCGGTGCCCTAAACATCCATTAGACTAACCCAGAGATTAAGCAAGCAATTTAGCAGAGATTAAACAGCAATTATTTTGATGTTTCTCATCTCTCCCTATGCTCGGTCAGCAGCCCTCAGCACCCCAAGGAGTCCCATCTCCGTGTTTGGGCATGAATTATTTTGAGTAGGTTGTGCAGTCAAATTTGTAGGTTTATTATTGTGTAAATCTCATGATCTTCATTTGCTCAGAATATCATATGTATAGAGCTGTAAAAACATTGACCTTTGGGCAAGGTTTGCTTTGAAATTAATATTACTGTTGTTATCTCTTCCTTCTCAAAGTCTTGTTTGAGGAAAGAAATGAAATTTAGACTCCCATAAGTAGTTTGCTCCACAGTCTAAATCAGATTTTTAATTCTGATCTCCAGCTGTGTCCATTGTGCCACAAATGCTCTTTCTTGAACTGAAATACTCTTCTTGAAGGAGTGGTTTCTGAAGCCGGAGCTCTTGAACTAGGAGAGGATAAATTGATGATGTAATGACTCTTCCTAATCTCTAATTTCTATAGTTTGATGAATTTCAGTATAGCATGTTTCATTAATATTATACACAAAAATGATTTGCAGGCAAATTAAGTGGTTGACACCGATGCTAAATAATAAAAGCATATAAATTAAATTCAAGCACACGATTAATTACAAGATAAATCTCTCTCATCTGGACCCGTGATCCCTCTCAAGTATGCCTGCATATGCATAATCATATTAGTCAAGCATTTCTATGTATACCTTAATGTGATACTGATGATATTCCACACCTCACTAGTTGTATAGTACACACAGGTGAAGTGTGAAAGTTCCCAACAGTGTAAACTTAAAACCAGGAGAAAATAGTATCTGGTTCTCAGATTCCTCTTATGTTTGAAGGGCACGTACTACCTAACCTTGCATATGAGGCCTTCTCTGATACCACCCTCATACCTGCTGGAAAGGCAACACAGCTAAACACACACAGTCCAAGAAGCTCCTGCAAAGCATTGATGATATTAAGATGCATGCAGTAAGGAAGCTGTAACAGCAATGTTGCATGATTTGGTGGACAATGATACCAAAACTTTCTCATTGACTGCCACTGTTTTGTTCAGATTATTTCCCCTGTGAAGCCCTCTGAGGTCTGTCCAGGCACTTGGACTCATGATCAGACTTAGGAAGCAATAGGAAAATAATCAAAATGAAAAAATCCTCCTCATCAATTTAATATAAAGCAGAAGATTTGAAGGGCCATTGTCATGCCAAATTTTTTGTGGGTAAAGATGTTTTTGTAGCTGCAAACAGTCTTGTATGATATCTGCTCCATCTGTCTTCCCAAGAAAATAAATCTTTTGTTATAAAGAAAAGAATCTGAAAAAGCAGAATGTCATTCCATTGTGTGAATTATATTTGTTACATTTCACAAGTCTCAGCAACTTTTCAGTCTTGTTCTGGATTTCCCTGCTTCTTCTTGAGCAGACCACTGTGATGTTTTGACCTGCAGTCAGATTTCCTTGTGTGGAACTGAGGGGTGAGTGCAGTGGCATTAGAGATGCGTGCTCCCAAGTCATGGTGAGCCCCATTTCAGCCTCAGGTCACCAGTGGTGGAAGCTCCCAAAGTTACATCTGCTTAACTCAACGAAAACATGGATCTGTGTGTTCAAACTGGGTTTTATAAAGAAAAACATTTGACTTATACAGAATAATTTAATTACAATTGAGTTAAATTTTAATTTAATCTGTAAGTAAACTAAGTAAGGAATTTAAAAGCTAATTTATTTTTTTATATCTCTGAAGTGTTTAGGTGCCTTACAGCCCCTTATGGTCCTTATCAGATAATCCCTTCCACACATAAATTAACCAGTGCATTTTGCTCAAAAGCAACATGTAAGATGCCTACAATCATGTCATAGCATGGCCTGCATAAATATAATTCCTTAACCCAGCGCGTGTGCTGTATATGATGGGTATGTCATTTGATTCACTCGTGCAGCTTACAAGAGAATTCCTGCCTTTTCTCCGTTTCTCTTACTTCTTACTAGAAGGAAAATAAAAATCAATGGAAAATGAAATGCATATTGTTACAGTGAAATCCTATTTAATGGCTAACTTCAATTCTGAAAGGCAAGGAAATGAAGAGCTAAGGCTGGGATTTCATCCTTCAGTTGTAACTACAGCCTTAGACACCTTTCAGAGGGGTGATTTTTGGAGAACAAAAGCTATTGAATAACACAGAAATTCTTCCTCCTCTTTTTTTATGCTAACGGTGGGTTTATGCATGTATTTTTTTACGATAGCTGTGTAAAGCTTTAGAACAGAGCTTCTCAAATGTCGTGTGTGCACAGAAAATGATTTAACCCCTGATTTTTCCTCACACTTTTCATTTCAACTGTCAGACTGACCCCTTGCTCTCTTTGCTCCAAGCACAGATCTAAACTGTGCTGGGAGAGGAAATAAAATAAACTTGATATCTGCAGGTTGTGATCACGCGTGTATATGGCTGGGAGGCAAAAGGTCCTCTGCTGAAGGAAAGCAGTTGATCAGTGAGGAAGCCTCCCTGCGCCTCAGTGGACTTTTTATTCTGTTTTTTGAGAAGCCATCATTTTGGAGAGATGCCTGAGCTGGAATAGCATCCTCCATGGCTGTCTTCAAAGGAGACAAGCTTCTTCAGAGGGCAGTTTCAGCATGTGTAGGTAGCTCTCTAATCTGTGCACATGAAGGTAAACCAATACAAGTGCCACCTGTGAAGCACTACACACAGAGCAACCCAAGGGATGATACAGGAATGCTGTTTTCCAGTAACAATAGTGGGGAGATTGGTACATCTGAAGGCTAAGGGAAGAACAGAGCTGTGCCTGCTCTGTACCCACCACCATCAGTAGGGTAGCGTGGTGCTGATTAACTTCACAGCATAAACTGGGAAAGCATCATGAGGCTGATCTCATGTACTGCAGCTGGACATTGATTCCATATTCTCCTGGTTCAGGAGTGCATTTTGGCCTGCCATCACCCTTTGTACAGGAAGGAGACGGCGTATCAGCCACATACACTGAGGAGACGCTCAATGGCCTGGTTACAGCCCACTCGTCGCCTTTTTGTGACTCCACAGTTCAGTGCTGGGAAGGCAAAATTATACCCAAATCTCACTAAGAAAATCTCTTGAGTTTTCTTTTCTTGCCTGTCTGAAATATAGATGCCAATATTGTGAAGAAATTGCAGTAAAGCAACTTGAGAGTCAGGGAGCATAGGCGGATCAGTGCTCTGTCAAAATGTTAGACTTGGATTATCTCCTGCAACAGGACCTTTCTTCACAAGTTTCATTTTACTTTGAGTCATGATTCTCATCCTTTAGGTCATTGGTGGCTTGGGTCATACATTTAGCACCACATCAGGATCCTATAGGCTTGTCCTGACCTTCTAAAAATCTGCAGCTGACATCTTCCCAAATCACTTCTTTTTTTTTTTTTTTTTTAACTTATTATTTCAAGCACTATATTAAACCAGCAAAAATGAGATCAGTGCCCTTATGTTTTTTCAGCTGAGCCTGTTCCATCATTGTGTGTCAGGTCTTTAGTAAATTTATAGCATTGACAGAGGTAGTCACGTTGTTTCACTGAATTGAAAGGAAGAGAAGAAGGAAGAGATTTATCATGGAGCCTAAGGATAGAGCAGTAAGACAGAACCATCACACTCATACCTAAAAATGATGAACTTCGTGTTGCAGATAGTTGGAATTTTCAGTTAGCAGGAAGTGAATTGTCTCCAATTGTAATTTATGCTCAAAATATTGGTTTTAGCTATATGGAATAGAAATTTAAAGTTTGGACCTCCGGCGTAGTTTTGGCTGGGTAATGGCTATCACTGCTGTGTGATGAGCAAAGAGCAAAAGCAAGGAGAAGGAAAAGCACCTGCACTCCACGTCCCTTTGAGGAAGCTGACTTTACAGAGTGGCCCCTTTCACTGAGTGCTTCCTTTTCTGCACACGTGGTATCACAGAAGTAGAGGGGCAGAGAGGACCTGTGAAGGCACATACAGGGTTTTCACTGTGTCAGTTCTGGGCACCCAACTTGAAGCGCCTTAGAGGTACCTTGTTTTTAGAAGGGACCAGTAGCAGAAATAGAAGAAAACACAATACCTTTCAAGTCCTGTAAGCACGGCACTCAAAGTTGACCCACTGAGCTAGGAAGGGTGTAGCCTACTGAAAACCCTTACTGCTGTAGTCCCCGGATAGTTACCTACATAAGCCAGGAATTCACTCTCTAGCCATGTCTCCACAGTTCCACTGGAGCACAAACTTCTCTTCCATAAGGGGGTAGCCAGCTCTGTGAAACAGCCAAACCTTTAAATTGTTTGCCTAAGTGGCTTCAGTGGTCTCCTTCTGAGTACTCGAACCCACATATTCTACCTCATGTGGTGTATTAATCACTAGATTAATGGTAGATCTGATGTGGGTAATTTCTGTTCCTCCTTAATGAAGTTGTGCCACCATGAAACTAAGTGTGCAGGCTTCACAGGCAAGAACAGGGTAGAGAAAGATACCCAAAAAGGGAAAACCCTGACCTCCATGCATTCAAGAACTGTTGGGGAAAAAAAATGCATAAAATTTTAATGTCCTTACGTTTGTCATAATATCCATGAGCAAGCAAGTTTAAGCATTACTTCTGCTTGAGGGTTTGCAGAATGAGGCAGCAGCAACACTAACCCATAGTGGGAAACAGTGAAAGAAGGTCAGGGCCTTGATGAATCAAAATCAGAATGAGCTGCAGTCACATGAGCATCTCTCCTTTGAAGTAGCTGGAGGTTTGGGAAAGTGTGCAGCAGCTTAGTGCCGTCCATGGTGAAATGCTAATGTGGGTATCCTTTGTCTTTCTGTACAAGGGGTTCAATTAAAGGGGCAATGTGCAGGGGCCAACTTCAGGGCTGTTTTTTTTTAATGTTTCTTTTACGTGTTTTAAGCATGTAGACAATAGCTGGAACTTACTGTAAAGAAGATTCAAATTTTGGGAATTGCACGCCTACTTGGGGAGAAAACATGGCCCACCGAAGCAGGGATTTTTCATTTCTTCTGAGTTTCAGTCTTTCTTACAGTAGTTGGGTTGTGAAGCTTTCTTCAGAGATACAGAGTTAGTTTTAGTCAAGCAAAAGATTTTTCAAAATCCAAGCAGATCAATTTGATTTTTAAATTAAACTTTTACATTAGATATTAAATGTTCTCTAGAATGAACATTCACTGTTATTTAATATCTGTATTTTGCAGATGTGCTCATATTAAAAAAAAAAATAAAAATTCTACATCTTGTAATAATTGAACTAGTAGCTTTAGTTCTCCAAAAGCCACCCATGATCATCATAGATGCACCTTTGTACTTTTAATAGTTATACCTGTAGCCTTTTTAACTTCTAATTTTACTTTGGAAACAAATTATAATTGATTTAGATGCCCAGTTGTAGATGCACAGCCAGTGCTCAGAAGGGCATATGCTTAGAGTTATGCATTTTACAGGGACATAAATCCAAAACAACTTTTGCAATTTTCAGGAGCATCAGGAAAAATCTGAAATCATCCATCATACCATCATACTGACTCACATAAATACCATTTTCTATGAACTCTGCCTAATTTTCCAAGCCCATGAGTCTTGTTTCTGATAACACTGAATTAAGTTACAGTAGCATCTATCACTTGAGGAATCTTGAGTCGTTTAAACTTGTTTTCCATCACAGCATTCAGTCAGGATTGGCGTTATCAGTAGCAGGGGTATAGCAGGAGCTGTGATGCTTTCCACATCCTTTATTAGATGTCTCTCAATAGCTGTAAGACTTAGTCCATAAAACCCGATCAGCTTAAGCTGTATTAGTACTATACAGTAATGGCAAGAGAGCAATAAGAAATGATGTTGTACTTCATAGGGCACTAGTGAGCCATTTTTCTTGATGCTGGGAATCATCCAGATCTATTACTATAGGCTCTCAGCTCCTCTGAGAAAACTGGGAGCTAATGATGATCTTAACTGAACTGAAACTTTTAAAACTGTTTCTCATATTATCTAGAGATATTCATCACTGTATTTATAATGTCCCGAGTCTCAGACCTAAAAACCACTGCAAGTGAGATGAAGTAATGAAATTTGTCAGAGAACTTTGTTTTCTCCAAGACTGTCCAAGCTGACAGTCCTTCCACATCCCAGTTTCTTCCAACAACTGAAAGCTCAAACTGGTGCATTGAAACAGAGTAAGAAAAAAATATCTATCTTGTAAAAAAACATCTATTGTGTACTTTATTCTTGATTTATAAAAATAAAGGTGAACAGCAGCCCAATGACTGTCTAGCTTTCATAGGCTTAAATGTATTATTTTCAGCAGCTGTCATATTTCGTAAGGAGTTCTATCTTGAGAAATTACAGCTCACTCTTAATCCATCCTTGAGTCCCTTATTCTATTTCTAAGACTGTAAATATCACTTTTTGAATTAATTTCTGGAAAACTGTGGAAGAATAGTTACTTGTTTGATAGTACTATATTCCTCAATTAGGGTTTGTAACTAGTTTTGTAAGCTCTCATATGGAAAGTTAATTTATTATTCCAATCTAGATCAAATCTTTAGATCTAGGAGTCTTAATTTCTTTAGTCATAGCTGGGTAGACAGTGACAATTTATAAAAACTTATGGGCTGCAGCTAGCTTCAGTCAGTTTATTTGGCCAAAATTACCTGAAATACAATTATTTTATTGCATGGTCATCTGTAATTATATTTTTGATTCCATCAGAAAGATTGGAATATTTTCAGTCTATCCAGTGCTCCCTAGACTGGTAAACTGCCAAGAACTACATATGGAGATACCTTCGCTCTCAAAGAGAAAAAGCTTGTGGTGCTCCAAGTCCCTGTGAATCATAGCTGAAAAAGCACTGAGAAATTGCTGGTTGGAAGGCAGCTGGCTGTTTCAAAACTTAGGCATGTTTTTAGGATAAACTTCCTTTTTTTTGTCTGTGTTCACCCACTGGTAGGATGAAGCATACTCATCTGACTTAATAGGAAGCATTGGACAGATTAACTAGCAAGTTTGGCTACAGTGGAATGAATTTGGTTGGTTCCAACATAAGATTTTAATTGAAGCAAAAGAATTCAAAGAGTAGGCCTTAAATTGATGTTTTACAGGAGAAGAATGTTTTCTATGTGCTCTGTATTAGTGAATGAGAGGAAATGACCTCAAGCTGTGCCAGGGAGGTTCAGATTGGATATTAGGAAAAGTTTCTTCACCGAGAGGGTGATCAGGCACTGGAACAACCTGTCCAGGGAAGTGGTTGAGTCGCCAGCCTTGGAGGTAGACATGTAGATGTGGTGCTTAGTGACATGGTTTAGTGGTGGACTTGGCTGTGCTAGGTTAACTGTTGAACTTGGTCTGAAAGGTCTTTTGCAACATAAACTATTCTGTGCATTCATGAGATTGAAGTTTAGGGAGAAGCTGAAGATCCCTATTTTAACTTGGCTTTCAAAGTCATTGTTGATCTTAGTAAGAGAAAGTGGGATTTCTGAAGAATTGCTTTATTTGATTTAAATAGAATACAAGTAGAGAAATAGAACAGCATTCACCTGAAGAGAAATTTGACTCTGAAAGGCAGAAAACCTCACTTTTATGAAGCTTTTTGTAGTGAGACTCTTTTTTATGTTCTGTTTGAAGGCCCTCAAACCATACAGCTTTTCTTCAAAATAGGAATGAATGTTGCAGCCTCAGTGAATGAATGTACTACTGAATCCAGCATGATAGACCAAAGGCTTAGGGAATAAATCATACTTTGTGCCAGTCTTTGAGTAGTGGAGGGTATGAAAATCAACAGGGAAAGTGTTGTAGATAGGAGCTATGTTGCATGTTTCAATGGTATTACGGTGTTTAGGAAAGATACTCAGTGCTGGAGATGACAGCAGTGAGTTAGTTGCTTTTTATTCTGTACAAAGGAAGTAGTAGGTTTTCCACAGCTATTGAAAGCTTCTTTTCAGTGTTTGCTTGCTGCTGTTTCTTAAAAAAGAATGGGTATGTTATTATTCTTATCCAGGTATTAAAGGCTCAGGAGCTAAGACTCTTGTATTATTAGATCATTGTTGGCAGGAAAAACAAAATACAGGTAATGCTATCAGGCGTTTTCTGTACAATTCAGGCATCTTACATTAGTTATTAAGGTTATCCAAACAGTGTATTCTTCTTTGCTGCTGACATTGTCACTAATTAAAAAAGAAAAAAAGAATCATTTAAGATTTGTTCCTACATTTTCTGCTTGGAGAGAGATGGGTTGTTCGCTTCCATTCACCCAAAGCAACAATCAGCATTTTATTGATCTTCTGCTTTGGTTTCTCTTAATCTGTTCATTTCATCCATTTTCGTTGGTAGTAGTTATTGTCTGTTGCAGTCTACACTGATGAGAGAAGGGGAGCATATCGAATCTCCTTTGCCACTACATATCATTCATGTCTGTAGTGGACGTATCTTTAGTAACGGCAGGGTATTTTAACGTGGACATTGAACAATCTTAGGAATAGCCATACTGTATAAAATGGATCATCTTTGCTTGAGGTCTGAGCACTTCACGGACGTTTGAATTAGTTCTGCTTAAGCATCTAATATATGCTACTCTTTGCACTGACTAGATAAGAATAAAAGATGTCTCTTTTTACGTCATATATCATCTGTGAAACGTTTAACTAAGTTCTGACTGGAAAAGAAACAGAACTGCTTGATTTCAGAATGAGTTTTCTTACATAATTAAAAATACCAAATGTGTGCAAAAATCAGAGACAAGCAGTACATATTCATTATCATTTATGCAGTCAGTGTTTTGAAAGCTGGCGGCATTGACAGGACTGCTGGCACCGGTCTTCCGCAAAGTAGTTTTCTGCATTTTTTACATTCTATTGTTATCCAAAGCACAATTCAAGCTACAGGGGTTATACTTTGATCCACATCCAACCTTTATCTACATACTTGAAGGTGTTTAGGTTCATAGTTGTGATTCTTGTTGATGTCTGTTTTTACTGAACTCCTACTTACCTTTCGTCTTCACTGATGACTTAAGTAAGGCAACAGTGAATGGAATCTTTGACATATTTTGTAATTGATGGAAGACACAGAAAACTATTGTAAATGACTTCATAGGAAGAAGACCATAAAGTTTGAATTACCTTGAATTACGTTCTTGTTTGTATGTTGAGGAAATGTAAAATACAGAAGCAGAGGACAGCCTATATATATAAGGCTGTAGACAGCTATTTGAACTCTTTAGGAAAACTGCCACTTTTAGATGTGGTGACTTGCCAAAGAATCAACTATAAAAAGTATGTCTGTTTTATAAATTGCAAAATGGCAATGACAGAATGAAAATGTACTTCAGAAAGAGCTGTAGTTATCATACAGAGGCTTGGAAAATTACCTGGTGTTTTTCATTTTTTGTTGATTGGATTTTTAATACATAGGTCAATACTGCCTGGTTAGGCCTGATGACACATCAGAGTATAAACAGCTGAGATAAAAGCATTATGCCTTTTATAAGATCTCATCAAGCTTTTCACCAGTCTGAAAAAAATGTAATGATTAGTGATGTCCAACAGCTAGCTGTCATATGGAGCATGGAATGTATTATTGTGAAAATCCTTTCACGAGTGAGGATGCATTTAGCTTTCTGTAAGTCTAAGTAGGATCCAAGATTCTTCTCTCCAGAACAGGTGCAGTCCCACAATGGATGTAATACAACATTTGCTCATGGGCATAGCTGAGATACAGAGAACAGCTAATGACTACTTACATCCCATGTAAAGCAGGCAACATATTTAGAGATACAGATTTGCAAACATTTAGTTTACTAATGAAATAAACTGACAAAAACTGCAGTAGGTAAGAAGGCAGCCCTGCGTGAAACTTTATTGCAGGAGGAAGACATAGGAAACACCATCCAACTAAATGAATAACTGTAAACAAGTTTACAAGATTAATATGTGGATTTAAATTGCAGTCACTATTCAGATTTCCTATTCCATGTCAACAGCATAGCAGGTAACGGCAGGAACTGAGGATATATAGTTCTAGCAACACTTGCATCATAGTCTCAGATGTCATCTCTGTTAAGTATGTTTGTTTCCCATGGTTATGTTTCACAGTAGAGTGAGTAATGTGAAAGCGGAGGCAGCAGTTGTGGAGTTTTACTTGCTGTTTATCCAGCAGTCTCCCATCAAAACACGGGGTTTAGCACAATAAAGTTTGTTCTCTTACTGTCTGTGTTAGGCTGTTTGTCACTGAGGTATGTTAGCTGAACATAACTACCCAGCCTCCTGTGCTTTCCAGTGTCTGGTTGAATCACACCATGACTGACACCAACACACATCAGTGGGAGGATTGTTTATGAAAAAAAGGGAAAACAGATTTGACACTTGAGTTTACCAGGAAAGTCATTGCGGGAGCACAGATGCTCATCACTGCCGAATATGCACAGCTGAGGTCAGGGAAATGTGTCAGGGAAAGCGAAGCAGCCTTGAAGCATTCTTTTTTTAACCATCTGGCAGAGGAGAACACACATAAAATACAGTTACAGCTGAGCAGAGTGTGCCCTCTTTCCTCTACTCTCTTGAGATTGCCTAATCCCCTTTCCTTCTACTAGGCTTTGAGGAGACATTGCAGAGTGTGCTCCTCTGCCACCTTCCCCTCTCCTTCATTGGTTCCCCCAGGGATCTGCAACCCCTCTTTTCTGGGGACTGGTGACAGGAAATAGCAGCAGCTGGCAGGGCTTGGGCTAGGTGTCCCCTTTAGATGTCCTTGCTTTCCCTTGCAGTCCTGCTTGCTCCTCTTCCAGGCCAACAATTTTGCACATCATTCTTCCGCATGGGACAATGTAGGTCTGGAGCAGGCCTGGTCAGCATGAAAGTACTGACACATGGGGAACCTGGAAAACCTCTTAAGAGTTATTTAAAAGTGCACATATTTATGTGCTGTGGGTGTAGGAGATCTATGACAAAAATTGGAAAAAGAGGATTGCTTGGACTGAATTGGGTGGTGTGGTTAGATAATAAATTCTGTGAGAAGAGTAAAAGAGATAAAGATAGTTGGAAGTGAAAAGGGCTTTCAGCTATAGCGGTTTCTTGTGTCACTAGATGAAAACTATAGGAAGACAGAACATGCAAAAAAGGAGCAACTATTGGAGACCTGTGGGAAGAGAGAGGGGGAACATTGTAAGAAGGGAATGCAGAGGAGGCTGGAGATTGAAGTCAAGAAAAGCATATTAAAGCAAGAAACCAAACCAGGAATACATTTTTAAGAAACAAAAGGAGGTGGGAAAGGAAAAAGTGGAACCTCCCGCTCCTGGCAAAAAGAAGAGGAACTAAGCAGTGACAAAGATGAAAAGATACATACAGTATCACAGTAGGTGGAAAGAATAGTTTATATGATGAAATGGAAATGAAATGAGGGAAAGGAAGTTATAGGATAAATCCACGTTGATAATGAAACAAAATGAAATCCTTTCTCTGCTTTCTCTCTGTGGCTACTAAGGCCCGGAAGAGCTGTGTTTACTGCTCTGTCTGAATGATTGTCCTGGGTCTTTCGTTAGAGAAGATGCTCAAAGGAAGCAGTGCTGTATTTTGGTTGATTTAAACTATCATTTATCCTTTGTGAAATGTGAAATTAAATGGTAGAGATGTACCATATTCTGTTGTTTAATATGTGAATAAATTTAGTGTGTTTGGGTAATGTTTAAGCTCATGACAAGAGCACAAGTAATGGAAATGTTATGTCGGCTACACCCAACAGCTCCCTCATTGAATGAAACATAGTGTTTCTTCCTGTGTCTTAGCACTATTGAGCACAATTCCTGGAGGAGGATGAGCATTTCCTCCTTGGCAAGGAGGCTGAGTGTTTTATGTCTGTGTTTTTCTCATTCATTTTAGGGATCTCTTGCTGTCTGTGGCACTTGGCCAAGTACTCTCCCTCCTTATCTGTGGCATTGGTCTCACAAGCAAGTATTTGTCAGAAGATTTCCATGCCAACACACCTGTTTTTCAGAGCTTCCTCAATTATATTCTTCTATTCTTGGTCTACACAACAACACTAGCTGTCAGACAAGGTAAGTGCATCTCTGATACCATTTTGTAGAAAATAGCACACAATGTAGTTTATACAGACATATTAACATTTGTTACATGTTTACATTACCTAGTAATACATATCTGATGAATTGAAAAAAACCCAACAAATCTTCATTAGCAAAGAATGAATCCATAGATGATGAGGATAGTGGTGCAACCTGAAAGGAAAAAAAAATGTCAGTACTTTTGACTTTCTAACTGTTCTTATGAGAATATTCCTCTTATGCCTTCCACTGGCACCACAACCACACACTCAGGGTTCATTTTGGATTTGACTGCATGCCTTGCTGGGAAATACTAATATGCTTTACATCTCATATAGGTTAAGGAGATCTCAGATGCAAAGAAAGAAGAGCTTATTAGTTCTAGTTTCTGGTTACAGCCATTCAGTAGTTCACCTACTGTTAGAAAAAAATAGCAGCCAATTTTTAGTTGTTGGGAAGTAGGAGATGAAGGGAGGGAATTTGCGGTGTCATCTCTCTGAGGTGCTATGTGGGCAGAGCAGCTCTACAGCCCTGCCACTGCTTTGCAACAGGGCTTTGTGTAACCAACCTGACCTCCAAAGTGACAAAAGCATTATAGTACACTTTGACACTGTTTGACAATCTACATATAATACAGGGGGATTGTACCTTTCCTGCCCGTCCCTCCCTTCTTTGAGATTTCATGTCTAGATAAGGTGTGGGAGGTGAATATGTTTAAATATGTTTCTTACCCATTCATTTTTAGTAATGGTTTTATTTATTCACCCTCACAGAACACATGAATTAGAAGTGAAATAAAAGAACAAAAATATCATGTGCTTTCCTGACTTGGCTCTCGTGACATAAGAAGGGAAGGGCTCAATGGAGGAGAAGAACCGCAAAATGTATTAGGCCATGATGTATTTGTCAGCATACTTAGAAGTTCACATTTTCTTACAGGAACAAACATTTTGGATTGTTCTTTGATGTTGCAATTTTTAATGATTTGAGAACAACCCTAAAGCTTAAGCTCCTCACTCATGGTCCAGTCTGTGATACAGTACTATAAAGTGGTCAAAACAGCAAGGGCTTAATTTACATGCAAACAATGAACAGTCAAAAATATACCACTGTGCTCCAGTACAAAGTACTTAAATGTATTACAACTTAAGTTTCATAAACCTTGGTCTACATTGACATTTTTCAGAAGCAATGAAGGCCAGTCTGTGGAGGAAATGTCAGCTCTTATACAGGGAGAGATTGCTCAGGCAGTGTGTTGCTGTCTTGGTATTTCAGTTTGTGTAGGGGGAAACATCACCATATGCTTTGCTCTGCAAAAGGTTTAAAACATGTATTAGTAGCATATTTCTGGAGAACTGGATTTAAAAATAATTCTTTTGAGTGTAGGATTGCCTAGATGTTCCCAAGTTCTGTCCCAGAAATGTCCTTCTCAGGACTGATTTGGAAGCTGTGGAAGGCAAGTCCCTGTGACTTTTAAATAGATTTTACTTTTTTGAAACTGCTAGCTTGTGAGAGGATATAAGGGCCAGCATGCTGCTGTGCATTACAGGGGTTTATTTAGAGTAATATTTGACACCTGGTATAGATTGACATTTCAAAAATGCTATGAAATGTCCTGTTTTACACGTATAAAAATAGATATGAAAACTGTACTTTATAAATAATTTTCTGACTTTGTTTAAAAATGCAGTGGTGGACTAAAGAGAGGTTGTCAGAGCTATTCTCAGAGCTCTCTGTTGTGCCAGTAAGATACATCTAGGAAACAAATGGGGAAAGTGTTGGGGATATGTGGAAAATACTTTCTGGACGAGTGAGGAAGGTTGGGGAAGGTGTTTGAATGGGCCTGTGGTTGAATACTGACCTTACAAACAACCAGAGCACAATATAAAGCTTGCCAATGGAATACTCTGGAAAAGGAGCTGTCAGAAAAAGAAAGATGGTTTGGTCATAAAAAAAAAAAAAAAATTAAAAGAAAAATCCAGAGCAAAACTGGCTACAGAAGCAATGAAAGCAGTGATCCAGGCACTCAGCATAACATTGCTGCTGGATTGTATAGCATTACACAGCCAGCTCATTTACTTGGCATTTAATATTGCCAAGTGATTGAGCCTGACATTGTCTTTTTGCTTGTGTATTTATTCAAATTCATTATCTGTGTTTGTTCCACTAAGGCAGCCTTTCTAGCAGTTCTAATCATTTGGCATCGCTAGCAGATGGAAATCACATAATAATGCTATTAATTTTATATGGGATAATTCTGTTCTGAGTGCTGAGAGCATCAGAAGCTCTTTTTTTCTTTTTCAAGTGTGGTTCTTGTACCCTGTGTGCAAGATTTAAGATTCTTTAAATTATCCTCTTTCTCCTTTAAAAATTAAACCATCATAAGCTGGCTTGTAGTCAAAAATAGCTGCATCCCTTTGTCTTTTTCTTTGCTTTCTTCTTAATCTCTGGGTTTTTTTTCAGAAATGTACTGGCTTAGGAGGTGTCACTTGAGATAGCAAAAAAAAGCCCTTAATTCACTGTAGGACTGAAAACTATAATTTTCTGAGACATAAGGAACTCCCCTTTCTCTAGAGGCTTCTACCAAATTTTGATTTACTGTGAATCCCCTTTGACTTACCTTCCCTTGCTGTTCGTCTCACCCCATACAAGCTCCCTGAATGATAAGGAAAAGGTAGAATTTGCACTGATCTCTGAAAATCACCATTAGCAGATAACTAAAGCTCCTGATTCTTGAGCTCTTCTGTCTAAAGCCTTCTGCAGTGAATGCCCAATTTCCAGCACCTACAATTAGTCTAGGGGAGCCAGCAGCTTCCACTACATTTTTATACTGTGGATCAAGATGCTTTTACTAAAATAATTTGTCACAGCCCTTTAGTGGGTGCAAAGATTAGGACTACCACCATGTAACAAATCTACGTGTCATCAGGCAGTGTAGGAGATGCACAGGTCCTGCTAGTGCCAGAATCTCTGAGTACTGTTAAGCTTCATTCACATGTCCCGTAGTTCTAAATGGGGAATCAGTCTGAAGGCAGTAAAAGTACAGAAGTGATAACGGAGAAAAGGAGATCTGTTCTCGTGAGATTTTCATATAAGCCTTAAAATGTAGGTGCTACTCAGGTAGAGGTCATGAAAAGGGAAAGAATTTGGACAAACTGGGATTTTTCTGATGCAAAATCCAACCACATTTTCTATCAATCAGTTGACTTCTAAAGTTTCTGTTAAGTCGTGAATTCGGTATCTAGAAAACTTTCTCTTTTGTCCTGGATATTTTTAATGCTAATTTTAATTTCCTTTGTTATATGTAAATTTGAGTTGAACTTACTGTTTACCCAAAGAGGTGAGTGCAGAGGTTCTTCAGTTAGGTATGCACACATCCAGCCATGCATATAGATGCCAGGAGCCACTTACCTACAAAGACTATCCACTAGAGCTTCCAGGCCAGTGCTCATTAATATACCAGTGCTGACATCTGAATATAATTCATTAGGTTTTTTTATATGAGAACAATGCTACAAAATTAATGTCACTACTGCAGCATTATAAGGCATTGAACATCATTATGTTTTATCTGGCTGATATGCCAAAAATTTAATAGCTAATAAGGACCCCCTCAGTTCTTTCTCTTGAGGTAACTTCCTCTCATGCCTGTTGTTTTCACAGCCAAAAACTGTATTTGTCCATGGTAACACCTCTGAGTTGAGAAGAAGATTTTAACACTTATTATCACAGCTCAGTCCCCTCATCAGCAGAGGATGCTGCTTAACAAAAGCTTATCAGGGCACTTTCAGTTGCCTGTTATTACTCATTGAGGAAAATAAAAACCTTGGCTTCCAGGAAGAAAAACCTCCTATCAGTGAAATGGAGCTATGGAAAGTAAAGCTGGGGAGGTTAGTTTTAACACCTTAAAAAGCATTAAGTGGGAAATTGTCCATAGTGGACCAGAAGGTGTTAATTACTAGCAGTCAACATGGGTGGAAGCATCAGCAGCTTGCCACCAAAAATAAATTACATCTAAAAGCCACCTCACATATGCTACAAATGAAAACAACGCATCTACTAGACATCATTAAGGGGAAAAAAATATGAAATTGCTATTTTTTTGTTATTCTGGAAACAAAGAAATGAAGGAGCAGTAGAAATGTCTTTTGAACAGAAGGGAACCATAAATCCTTAAGGGCCAGATTTTGTGCAAGCAGGACTTGACATTGGCAACTGTACCCTTAATTTTACTGTAAACAGTTACCGAGTATTTTCAGCCCACCATTACTGAGAGCTGGAAATAATTTGCTGGTTTGGAAAAGTTTTTATGAATCTGTCTGGATGAATTCTGCTTCTAGGCTAAGTGATGAGGTTGTAGCATATGTCAGTGGAAATACGGTTTTCCTTAGAGTATCTGAAATGTCTTAGTTTTGACATATAATCAAATGTGATCTGTGCCCCTCAGTCAGCCAGAGAATCCTGTGAGACTATTAAGGATTGAAGTCCTTTTAGTGGAATATTATTTTTTATGCATTTGTGTCTAGTGTTGTTTTATGACATTGGTATCCCAGTCATATATAAATTCCTGATTTATCTGCTATTCAAATACGTGTCTTCATTTATATGCATGACCCCCCCACCCCAAATATCCTTCCTACTTACCCAAAATTGACTAAAAGAGGCTTCTTGAAGGAAAGCAAAGCATTATATAGGAGTTACTCTCTTTTACTGCAGGCAGCAGTAAATTTATTGAATGATAGGAAGGGTAAATTTTCACTCAGTTTTATTCCACTAGCAATGTTATATTGGCACAAACTTTAGTACTATGCACTTAACTTAGGTAGACATACCAGAATTTATTCACTATTAACACCTTTTTTTGTCAACTGCCCATAAGAATATGCCTAGGAAAGAAAGATAGTACATGATTTAAGCTAATCATACTGTATTAGATATCATGTACTTTGGGCAATATGTGTTGTACCATTGACATAAAGCGTCTTCTGAAAAGGCATCGATCCCATCAGCATTTTCTGTGAGAAGCCTCCAGAAATATGGCACTTTTTTCTTCACTGAGGATGACAGGGGGTGATTTTGATTAGAAAAGATGCATTTCATCATCGTTTGATTTCCTAAGTAGGCTCATGCCTCTGCTGTAGAACAAAGAGCTTGGTTATCCCTCCAGTGTCGTACATAACCTGCATAAGCTGCAGCCAAGCAGCCTTACGGTCTTCTCTGCCTGTGACAGAAGTGGTCCTCAGTCCCTCAAGGGATCACCTCAATGTGATCACATGCTGACCTGCAAATGCATGGCAGATGTTGCAAAGAGCAACAGCATTCCACTTGAAGCACGGGGGAAGGCGCATCAAGCTGGCCCAGATCCTTGCACCGGGCCAGGCTAACCCTGGGTTGTAAAAATGAAACAAAGCAGCAAGCATGGCTTGGGACCAGTGAAAAATAATGATGTTCAGGTCTTTGGTATTCTCATAGCAGCACTGCAGAGTCTCCCTGCTGTGTGGTGCTTTGCAGTCTGCAGTGCACTTTCTCCTAATTACTCTGGGCTTCTAATTAGAGATACCAAACTGTGTGGGATATGTTTATTATGAAAATTGTGAGCCAAACAGTCCTTTTGTCTGGGCTTTGAAGTCCCCTTTTCATATTCAGAGGGAATTCTGTGCTTTAGGAGAAATGAAACTAGAATGCTGGATGTTTATAGGCGCTTCAAATTGAAGGGATCTTTTCTGTAACGTGCAATTTTCTGGTTTGGATAGCATGCTTACAGAAGCAAGAATTATGACGTGTTACGTGTTCAGGATTTGCCCATCACATCATGGGCACCGCAGCAAACTAGCTAGAAAAAGACAGTATGACCAGAGCCAGATTCCTGTTTGGTGCCATCTACATAATCACTGTGTTTGTGTTTGCATGTTTGCATTTTACCTCTATTTTAAATCGAGTTTTAAAAATTCCCTGCTGTAAAGTGCTGAATGCTGCTGTGCTCTATACTGCATGAACCTTTAGTATTTTACTCCATAGGTGGTTACAGTTCAGTGAGGTGTTAAACTTCTCCTGTGTGTATAGTTTCAACACAGGACCTTGGTATCTTTTTCTTTATGACAGTTTCTCAAACCGACAGAATTTCCCTTCCCAGTCCAGTGCAGTCTTCTCACATTCTTAGCCATAATACAGAAGCAGATGAAATTTCTACAGAGTACGATTTATTCCATGTAGCTGGTAGGAAGACAGGGTGAAAATCCGGTAGACCATATTGGTGATACAAAGGCAGGGTTAAAACCGACAGACTTGACCTTTCTGTCTTTTGTTTTGTTTTGTTTTGTTTTGCTATTCCTAGTGGAGAGGTTGGGTGGGGTATTTTAATCCAAGGGGATTTTCCCTGGCAGCTGTCCTTTTTACACTTACCAGCAGACACATGCTTTGGCCATGCTGCTCCTCTCCACACACACAAGGGACCAGGCATCTCAGGGCATCCCAGGGCTAAGTCAATTTTCATTTTCATGAGGTGTGTTTTGCTTTGCCAGCTGTATAATGAGGCACAAATAAACATTTATGAAGAGAAATCCTGGCCCCAAACATAGTGAAAATATGTTGGCAGGCAAAGGCTGAAAGGAAGCCTCAGTCCTTTCTTTCTATGTGTTTTCATTTCTCAGTTCTGTGCTCCTGATTGTTGAGTCAGACATCTGCTGTCCGAACCCACAGCAATAGTCCTGTGTTAGGAAATATCTGTCCTTTTGTTAATCCTGGTCAAAGCAGCACAGTCATTGCATCATATCATTGGAATAAATGATGTGCATCCCACAGCACATACAAACTGAAAATTGGAAAGTACTGTTCCTTTAGGATGCAGGTGGCAGCAGTTAAGCATGAACTCTATGTGTCATGGTTTAATGATGCAAACACTAATACACTTATGATGACCTCAAAGCAATAACAGCCAGGCCTAATCAAGCATCCATGCTGTAGTGTTCTCTGTAGTAGTATCTCATGATCCCTGATGCAACTCATTCAGTCCAGAGGTGCCTCGTGTTTTTGCTAGGTTTCAAAATAGCTTTGCTGCTCAAAGAAGTATCCTTTGTGCCATCAGAGACAAAAGCTGCAAGAGGGCATCAAGTGAAAGGATAGGAGCACCTAATTTTTTTGGTAATGTTTGTGACTGCCAGGCTTATGCCCTTATCCAGTTTCTTCTAGAAACAGATTCAGGTTTGCACCATGGTTCAAAAACTGGTGCATGTTTTATGAGAGCAAACCTTACAGGCACTAAGTGCAATGAGCATAAAAAGGCTGCCAGTGTTTAGGCTGGCCGAAGTTGTGGGGGATGAGCCATGTTTGCATCAAGATGCTGCATCATCTCTGTGAGGCAATGTCTATACTGAATATATACTACTTAAAAATAAGTCAGTTTTACCCTGGAGGTAAATCTACATACAGTTTAGGAACACTTAGCCAGATGTGGCCATTCCATGCCAGTAAGCCCATAAATAGAAACTACAGATGCAATGAGATGGAGGTCATGCAGTTATTCAGCTCCCATCTGCAACATCACAGGTAGCTAGTGGAATTTAGCAAAATCAAAAAATCATCACAGTGTGCTATTTTATACCGTGATGCTTTTCTTGGTGATTCCAGCACCCAAATCTGAGACGTGCACCCAAATAGGCAACGTGTATTTGCAAGCATTTATGTCTGGATGAGCATTTAGGTTTTTGTTGCTGACCCTGGGAAACTCCCTCCTCTGACAATTTTCCAGGAGCCATACCAGCCCTTCAAACCTCTGAGTAATCGGAACACAGGTCTGTGAGTACCTGTTTGGGAAGATAAACCTCATTACTAGGAGGATGAGTGGGCAGGCTCAAGGAAGCTCTGAGGAAGTGCAGTTTGAATACTTGTGCATCTTGCTGCTTGATCTGCATCCCCATCTCTGCAGCTGCCATCATGTATTTGTACCACAGATTCAGATAGGGGCACAGATGTTGTAGGTAAAAGAATCAAGTCTTTTGAATGTGGAGAGACAGGCATTGTACGGTACAGCCCTGGAAGTGCTCAGATACCATGGCAGTGAGCATATATTGAGCTTTGCAATTTGATCCACAGTATCGGAGTGTTGCACAGAGGTGAATGTGACTCTCAGTAATTTTGTTTGAAGGTAAAGCAGCTCGCTATCTAGCCCATATTGCCTCACAGTGTGTCAAATAATAAATTGTCTCTTAAGGGTGTGAGCTGAATCACAAGCAGTTGATTTTCTGTAGAATTAAAGGATAACTGTCCTTTGTAGTATTAGTATACAAGTCTGATTCATCTTAATACATAAACATCTCAAGTGCTGTTTACAAAACCAACCATCCCTTCCCACCACAATGAGGAAAGTTAATGGTTCTGATAAAATAGCGTACCCTTGATCCTACAGCTGTATGCAGAATACCAGGGTTGTCTCTGCCACTTCATGCAGTATCAGTATTTGCCTGTGATTTATTGAATACTTAAACATTCATCAATTCAAGCAGCTAGCCAGGGTAGCAAGATCCACATTCAGCACACGTAGCTCCAACATTCATATGGGAGATTTGAAGTGTGGTTACAAGATGATAACTGTATTGCCTGAAGGAGGTAAGTCACGCTCTGCCAGAATGGTGCTTCGTATGTAATTAGTGTAAAAATTCAGAGGAATAGAGTTTATCCTTGTGATAGTCTTTCTCATTAAAAAAGAATCATAATGAAAGAGAAAGTGGTTCCTGCAGTGAATTGGATTGCCTTCTGAAGTTTTCACTAAATTAAGGACTCAGCAGCATCCCATTTTGCAGACCCCAGTTGTAAACTGTACACAAGACTTGCAGCACAGTCCTTTCTGAAGGTTTGGAAGTACAGTATATTTCTCTCACATGGGAAATATCCCACCTCTCCATTTTCTTTTTTCAATTTCATTAGTTTCTGTTAACATGGTACGGGGACAGAGGAAAGAGCAAAGAGCAGTATGTGATGCTTCAGGTAACTCACAACCACAGCTCATAGAGTAAGCTATAAAACTTATAAAACTATAAAACTTATAAAACCACCTTTTCTAAAATACAATCTATGAGACAACATGAATCAAGGAAATAAAAAGTGCTGCTTGTAGGAAAAAGCTCTGTTTTCAACTTACTCTTTTGGCTCACACTTAATACCAAGCTGTAACACAAGCAGTAAGTTTCTCTTCTTTCATCTCCCTTACTACCAGGTAATAATTATTGTTACAATTAAATACATCTTTAAGGCAAAACTATACAGATGTCCTGTAAGGTTTTCTACGATTTTGTAAGCATATTTTTTCTTTCATATTTAGCTGAGCTGTTAGCCATTGGCATATGGTTATTTCGAACTCCTGTTGCATTTCTGGATGATAGTGCTATAATAACTAATCACAGCTTCATCTGAAGAAATGTGTACAAATTTAGCACTCTGTATGCAAGCTGCGGTTGTGCTGTATGCTCTCCCTTCTGCTCGTAAGCTCCAAGCACACACAGGAGCAGCAAGTCACTTCTGGAAGATGCTCAGAATTCAGGGACCTGGGGAATCACCTCTTGGCTTAGGTCTCCCTTTGGCTGCAGCTTTCCTTCACAAACACTGGGGATGCTTTAGAGCCAGGTTGCCACTGAATAGAGTAGCTCAGGATCATTAGCAACCAGCTCTGTTAGAACTTATCCCTACATCAGCTTCCCTGAATCAACATTAGAGAAAAGGAGAAGGATAACATATGCCGTCTAGCAGCCTCCTCCATTTCTTGCACACATTTCCCTGATGGGAGAAGGAATCTTTGACGGAAGGTGGGAGCTGTGCTGACAGCAGTAGTGAGTGCTCCGAATATACAGGAGAGGGAGAGACCACGTGCGTGTCTCACAAGAACACTTATCCTTTAGTTTTCAGTTATATGACAGCGACAGTCAATTCACAGAGATATTTTTGTAACTGATACAGAAATATAGCAAATGAGGTTTCAAAGAAAAATTATGCATTTGTACGTTTTCTGAGTTAAATATTCATGACTTTGCTTCTGTGCAGCTACTAGAATGTTTACGCAGTGTCATTTATCTTTGCTTCACTGATATCTGACTGTGATCTGATACTTTGTTTTGTTTTGTTTAATTCTAAAGGAGGTTTTAATATCTCAGGGTAGAGGTGGACGGTCACTGCTTTTATAAAATGGATCTGCGCTGATTTGTACCATTGATGATATGAGTGAAGGAGTTGCTGTAATTTATGATATATAACTATGCTATAAATAATCACAATGTATATATAATACACAATCTCATATATCTATTATATATATAATAGTTATCTGTCATGATTAATTAATTATATTTTAACCATAAATTAGGATATATGCTGTTTGTTTTCATTGGTATTTGAAATCTTTAGTTTGCACATGTTCTTGAATGTCCTATTAAGATTTCAGCTGCTTGGTGTTCAAGAGGAACAACTACTTAGTGCCCTTATTTCCTATGTTTGTCATGTAAGAGGTTTGGCTCCATTTTAAAGGACCTGTAGTGGTTTGCTCTCATGTGAGTGATCCTGAGAATGTTTACATGCACACATAGTTAATTATATACATGCACACACACATATATATATGCACACACCAAAAAAAACCCTATCTATTATCAGTAGAATTTATTTTTAGTATTATTTTATGTTGCTTATCATCTCAAGATTCCAGGGAACTTCAGGTGTTCCTGAGCTAGGCTTCATGCTTATTCAGGCAGGAGTATGATAATAGGCAGGCCATGGTGTTACCAAGAACATCCAATGTCCACTCACAGTTCGAAGAGCTAAAATTAGCGATAAATGGGACAGAAGCTTGCAAATAACAATGTTTTCCAAGCAAACCAAGTTGCCAGTGAGCTCTTCCCAAGCAAATCCTGAATGCATGGACACTGATGAAGGATCTTATGGAGTCTTTTGCAACAGCATACCAAAACTGTGGATTAAGTTTTGTGTTAAAAGATGTCTTGTGTTAAGAACTGTGTTCCAAAGCTGAAGAGAGCAGCGAAAACATTTGAAGGACTTTAGTAAATTTCTGATGCCCTCATCACTGAGGCAGAATTGATGTTGTAGAAATGTTTGCTGGGATCTGCTCCCTCCTAAAGAAGAATGGACTTGGCCATGGAGCTAGGCAACCAGCAGTCACTGGGTTGCAATCACTGGCTTGAGTGCTTAGAAAACCATCTGCCTGAGAGGGTGGCAGGTTGGCAGGAGTTGAAGTTACAGGGGCAGCTTCACAGTCAGAAGTTTGAGTGAGAAACACATTTTTAAGTAGAGGCTGGGTATGGTGGACTCCTGAATGCTGGTACGCAAGGGACCACAGCATGTCAGGCTGTTCCTTGTTAAGGAATAAGCACATTGTACCAACAAGTACATGCCCGGGTATTTTAGCTCCTGTTTAAATGATAATGTCGTTGGTATATATCACTATCACGTCCCAGGTGACATGGTGTTTTTCTCTTCCTACAGCAGATTGCCTCTCTCTGTGGGAAAGTGCCTTATTGAGGATGTATGGAGAAAGTAATAATCACTGGAAGTTACTGAGCCGAAGAAAGACTAAAACCTTACTTAAACTTTCTCTCCATACTGCAGCTGTAACACTGAAATTGCATGGATAATGCTACTTGAGAATGCTTGTGGATGTGCAGTGTGTGATGGTCTGAGATCTGCATGCACAAAACTACTTGCTTTTTCTCTGGTGAATGGGGTATTAGAAATGTGGCAATCCAGTCACTTTTAATTTAGTGAGGATTTTGAATGTGTTTGTTGTCTTCAGTTGTTATTTGCTTAGAAAATACAAAATAGTCTGTATCAGAATAATATTTTTCTGAAGCATGGAGGGAAATGAAACTCATGAAAAAGAAATTAGGGTTACTTTGTCTTTAAAGGATATGGGATACTGCAGAGAAGAAATGTGGTGGTGTTTCAAGGTGAGGGAATTCAAGACGTAGCTCAGAACAGCCTGCTTTTAAGAAGACAAATGACTGTGGTATTTATGATAGCATTTTTTTTTTCTAATAGTATAATGACTGCTGAATAGGATCCGTTTTCCAAATAGAGATCACACTCACCAAGATATTTTCATAATGCAAACCACTGAGATAAACATAAGATGCAAGGTAACACAGAAGTTTGGACATGTCTACATAACTACTTCTTGCTGCTTATGTTTGTCTTTCCATTAACAGAAACACACAATTGTAAGGAAGAGCTCCTAGAATGTCTGTGAAAGAATTGCACCATTACTATGCCTTTATGGCCTTAATGATAGAAACATTTCTAGCAGGGCTGACAGAATCACCTCTAGCAGGGCTGACTTGTTTCATGCATGGATTGTATTTCAGTGTCTCTATCTCTAAGGATAGTATCCATGCCTAAAGCTGCGTAAAGACATGTAATCTTTATGGCACATTGATTTTTATTTAAAATCATCTAGATGTAAAAACAATCTTGATTTAAGAGCAAGGTGCTTGTTTCATTTCTCAAGCAGTAAAGACAGTGATAGCCCTCTCCATGGAAAAAGGAGGAGAGTCTAAAATGTAGAGGTGCTGTGTCAACATACTTGCATGTAAAAGCACAGAATGCTTGGTATCAGTATTTATTTCATGGAATCATAGAATGGTTTGGGTTGGAAGGGACCTTAAACATCACCAAGTTCCAACCCCGCTGACATGGACAGGGACACTTTCCACTAGACCAGGTTGCTCAAAGTCCTGTCCAACCTGGCCTTGAACAGCCAGGGATGGGGCATCTACAGCTTCTCTAGGCAACCTGTTCCAGTGTCTCACCACCCTCACAGTAAAGAACTTCATCCTAATATCTAAATCTGTCCTCTTTCAGTTTAAAGCCCATTTCTAAGCAAGTGTACACAACAAACATTTAAGTGGACATTTATAAGTATGTGCACCTAAGTCCCAGGTTAAAGTGGAATAAACACAACCCAACTGACACAAGAAAGAAAATCACATCTTTCAGTTTTAAGCAGGATGTTTCTTCCTAAAAGTTTCACCATTGCCTTCAATTTTTGTTACATGCCCACTTGATAGTATAGCAGCGACTCATTCCTAATTGGAAGGTGCTTACTGCAGGTTGTCAGGTTCTATCAACTTCCCTTCTCAGTTTTCACAGAAGACTCATTTTTTTAGTCCTTGCTAATATATTTCATATTTTGTCAGTAGTGTGATGAAATTTCATCTCCTTATTTCTTAATATTTTGAACAATAGAATAAAAATGGAAATTCATTGTCAGCTGTCTGTCACGTTCACTGCAGAGGCATTTCTTCTCATGCATTTGATGAGGCTTGTGTTTATTTCCCTAATTGATAATCTGCTTCACTATATTTCTTTAAAAAATAGATCTATCATAGTATTAATATTTCCCACTGATGCTTTTGCTTTATACTGTCTTGATCTCTGTTTAATATGTTTTATGGATTTAATCTGTTGTGTACTGAAGAGTATTTAATGGACTTGACAGGTTATTGGTTACAGATGTAAGCAACACTGAAAAGAAGCAGAATTTTTCATGAAAACCCGGATTTTGAGAGAGAGATTATTGGCAGGTCTGAAAAGATGTAGAATTAAGAAGTAGCAAGTAATAGGATCAATAGCACTGATGTTTGTCATTGCCTTTTGCAGTCTTACAGACAAAGCTTCATATTTGTTAGTTGGAGCGAATGAGTTGTAGAAACCAAAATATATCTATAGTGAACAGTTTTGAGCAAATCATTGATAGTGATTTTCAACCGAAAATCATATTCCATATCGACAGTTTAGCTGCAAAGTGTCATTGAAGAGTAAAACATTCCCTTTCAAGGAATTTAGTAAACTAATTTCATCATTACGAGTTATTTTTATTACCTATTAACATTGCTAACTTCAAAACAAGGACTATAATTGCTTTAACAGATACACTGACAGTAAGTGTTTCAGAGCTTTAAATGATTGCAAGAAGGGGTTTTTTTCTTCACTTTCTTCCAAAATTCTATCACTAAGTGATAGTTATATGGTCATAAAAAGTAAAAAACCCTTGAAGGTTAAACTTGCAGAGAACATTATGCAACCCTGTTGAACCACTACATCAGCAATCACCAACTAGTTTCAAGAACCAGTATAAGAAAAATGCCTTTTATAGATAATACATAGATACAGGAAATCATCTTGCAATGGGATTGATTAAGTGATTTATATTTCTGTAAATCTTTGGCCAAACACAAACAGTGCTTCATCTCAAAGGAGGGTACCATCTAGTAGGTAAGGAAAATAGAACGTGAGAAACTGAGTTTGATGAGGCTTCAGGGAGACATGGTCAGAGCAGGAGTTTTTAGGACAGTTGTCAGACATCAGCAAGGTTGGAAAGCTCAGGAAACGCAAATATTTGCTCTGGAGACTGCCCTTGCACCACAGGAGCATCCTTAACTTGCTATGCCCTAAGCACCAGGCTGATAGGTTTGTGGCAGTCATCCCTGGCTGAGTTATACAGTCACAAAACAGGTATCCCACAGATTGTGGTCAGCATTTTCTTCTGAGTAAAGAAAACACAGAAGTGTTTCCACCAGTACTGTCCAAGTCCCTCCCCAAGACCTGCCTAGGTCATTCTTCCCCTCTACTAGTCAAGTGTTCCCAGCATGGGAAAGCAATACTCAATTATCTGTATGTCACCATGAAGAGAATATGAAATCTGGTTGCTGGAACTCTGCTTTTGCTGGTTTGGTTGACAAAAAGACTCTGTGAGGGAACTGCTATGGAAAGGGACTGCAGACAGGGGCACTAAAGTGGAATAGTTCCTCAAGGGCATTTCCCAGAGTACTGATCTCTGTTTTCCCAATTCAGAATAGCACCAGAATCACAAAGTGACATTGCTCAGTGTTCATCTGTTGTAAATGCTGGCACTCTTCCCAGTAGTGAAATGGCCAAGAGGAACAGAAAGGGTAGTGGTTCCAGCATGTGGAAGTAGAAATCTGATTCTACGATGCGTCTGTGCTTACCTCTGTCAGACCTAACAACTGGGCACAGACTTATGCTCTGGATGTCTGAATTTGCTGATGGCACAGTCTCCAGATGGTTAGATGGTGACTGGCTGTTTGGACATTTAGGTTTGGGGTTTATGTTATTAAAAAGCAGACCATCCCTATCCAAACTGAAAATTTGTGGGTGATTTTGGCAGTAGCTCAGTTTGAGGACAGGAGTTGATGGCACTCCTTTCTAACTCCCCAGCTCCCTAAGGGAATAGTTGTACAGAGAAAAATCGTCTTTTGACCTTGTCCAGTTCCAGCTGAAAAGACAAAATGAAACTGAGGCTGAAATAGAGGTGGCCATGAGTTTAAATGTGGGATTTAGGTTTAGGGTTTGAACTGGGCAAAAAGTGAAGTACAGCAAAAAGTGAATTATTATCTTAAGTTCAGAACATAAATACAGTATGATCTTCATAGAATCATCAAATCATAGAATAGCATTCTGGGCAATTTTTGAGATTGCATACAAAGAAATCTGTGAAGGGTTTGCCTGAACAGACAAACAGACATGTAAATTAAGAAAACAAAGCTGTAATAAGCAGTGGGAGCTGAGACCAAAACATTGATGTAGGCTTGCAGAAAGCTGAGTGAGTCAGTATGCCTGGAGAACAGCAGTTCTCATCCTCTGCTTAATTTGGAAGCCTTGTGTTGCATCTGTGATCAGATGAATTCCCTGCTGATTCCATTTTCCCCCATCATACCAAAATCATTTTTATGCTGCTTGTCCCTACTATCAGTGACATCCAAAGCTTTGTTTCTCTTCTTGTTTCTGATGTTCTGATTTCCTTTTTTCTGAGTCCTTTCAGTAGTGTTAGGCTTCACTACCTGCTTCCCTGCCTTATCCTATAAGCCTGTTTGTAATTTATCGTGAATATTGCCTAAAGATGGAAAATGCTTCTCAGCTGATCATATCTCTGAAACTATCCTCAAATGATGCATTTGATTCTGAGTGAGACTATCTACTCCATGTTTAACATATCAGGAATAATTTTTATTCTAACACAGTTTCATGTGGATGCAACTTGTTTTTTGTTTTAGGAGGGGAAATGAACATCAGATCAGCTATAGCAGGTTGTACAAGGCACGCTGTTATCAAAAGAAATGATACAGTAAGGCCAAATTCTGAGGCAATTTATCAGGGGCTTTTAAAGAATCATAGTATGGAGGAGAGCAAGAGAAAAAGGAAAAGAACCTCCATTTTAGAACATAATGTTTCTTTGTTACAGAGCTGCTTTTTCACTATACCAATAATGGATCACATCCACATCTAACATACAGACAGAAGTTGAATGACATTTCACAAGGACTTGATTTATGTTTAAGCTGTAATGAGAATTTCTCATATAGATGAATTTTGACAAAACAGACTATTTTGAAGTCAGGCATTTTACTAATGTAGAAGATTCAGAGCTTTTGAGCTCTCTGCATCTCTGTCTTTTTGAACTATAATAAATATAAATACAGAGATTTGACGATTAAACCTTATATCACAAATATTGGTGCAGTTAAGTCTGAGCAGGATAACCTTTTCATAGCTGCTGCCATGGAAATAAAACTAACGAAGTTATGTTTGGAAGGTATGCCCCTTGTGGTTAGAGTTCAGTCGAGCAGAGTTAGGGAATTTTCAGTGTCAGTGCTGTACAGGGCAGGTTCCTACAAGGCAGTAAATCACATCAAAAGCACACAGCTTATCTGTCTGTCCACCTGTCCGTTACTGTAGCACCTGTGTGCCTTTAAAAGCTATTTTATTTTAGACTCCTTATATTCAAATATATTACAAAATGCATTTAAAATGGCAAAATTCTGTTTCTAGCTTTTATTCTGTGTATAACAGTGAACAAGTTGTTTAAAGTGTAATCTTATTCTTCTTTGTCTGCTGTGGACAGGAAAAGAAAATCAGCAGGGGCAATGAAGTGAACTGCCAAAGACTGTGTTTTATAAAGAAAAGTAATGTTGCCAAGTTTTATAGAACAAATTTGTAATTTAAAGAGATTCATGATAATGAATATGTCTGTTTTTTTCTTAAAACCCTCATTTAGTTCTGTAAGCTGAGTGCATCACCTCTGAGTTTTATAAGAAGTAAAGAAGTATGTTTCTTACATGTTGACAAAGAAAAGTGTTCAAACATGGAATCACAATTTTTTTTTTTTTAATCTCAGAAAATAATGTGGTTCTTTAAGGTCTCTCTAAAATTTTGAATAAGATATCTCATTCAAAGAAATTTTTGAATGCTTGTGGTTGACTGTACTGAGAGCGGTACTTGCCTGAATGATAGGTTCAGTAGTTTGCCACTCCAAAGAGGAGACTACATTTGTCTGTGCTCTTCTCGGCCAGAGCATGAGAAAATAGTGTCAGATCAGAGAAAAGACTGAACAATGCTACTGATATTTTACCCACGCATAGCAGTTTGCCCACTGATCCAAGCTTTTAGAAATGTAATGGACTGCACAGCCTCCATTGAGTGCAGAGGAGTCCCTGCAGAAAGCACACAACTTGCTCCATCTGCTTGTAAAGGAAAGAAAGCCTACTGGCATCAAGTACAGAATATGAAGGAGGACAAGGTGCTATTTGCCACTTTTGATGGTTATCTTGTAGAACAAACTCTTAGGAACATACTGAAGCAGTCCTGTTTTCCTACATGACTGTTATGAGTTGCTTGATACTCCAGCTGGAATTCAGTGTCAAGAAGCCTCTGTGGGTCTTGCAGCCTTTGTCTTGCAAAGAGTAATGTGGATGCAGATATGCACTGAATGACATGCACTTCCCATAAAATTTAAAAGATCCCTTTCAGTCTTTGGTGGCCTGATGCCCCAGCAATGGCCCCAGTTGTTCATTTCTAAAACCAGCTGTAATGACTTTACCGTCTCACCCTTCCATTCAGCAACAGTATGTGGCAATGTGTTCCTTCCAGTAACAGATGAATCCTCATTTCCTGATTCTGGATCATCACCATCAATATTTTTCTGCCTGGCCTTGGCAGACTGCCTTGGCAGCTCCTCATTCCCTGCTGTTCCCAGTTGCCTTGTTAAATCCATCATATTAGAAAGCTCAGTTGTTGCGATAACATGGAAGAAAAGCCACCTGATCAAGAGGCACTCCTGTGTTTCCATTTTACACTTTTCTGCTTGGTTCAAATGCCCCATTGGCAACTACAAGTAGCTTGTTAGAAGATTGTTTTCCCTACTGATGAAAAAGCAACTATCCATTTTTTGTAGGTCTTTACAGAAGACCTACAAAAGATACAGAAGACCTACAAAAGATACAGAAGGTAGAACAGTGTTGAATGAATTCAGATCCTTCTTTCTTAACCATATAGAAATTTTGAGATTCAGTTCCATGATATTTTGCCTTCACCTGCCTACTTTTACTCAAAAAGCTGAAATAATCTCAAGGAAGATTTTTTGATTTGCTGGAACCAAATAGCATCATTCTGTGATTTCTGAATTTATCTCTAATATGACCTAGAACGTGTGAAGTATTCAACAAAGCAGTATCATTAAAGCTGGTGTGTATCTGCCTAAATGAATCTTCTGCTAATTCCAAGTCTAGATAAAAGTAGGGTCATGTCTATTAATAAGAACAAAATCACAGAGTAGAAGATTAGAGAGTTTTTAATTTTCCAGTTGAATATCTCTTGATGTCTGTCAGGGTTGGGCACAGCTGAAGTAATGCTGCTGGGATTTCAAATGACCGTAGAAATGAGAAAAAAACTTTTGATCTTTTCCATCTCTAAACAGGAATCCAGGATGATAACATTTTTCTACTGTAGCTGCAGGATTAGACATGACTTAAGTTGGCACTTCAGCTGGGTGGGAATGTTTCTATATCCTATTGTCTTCACTAATTGTTTATGAATTAGAGTGAAAATAGAGCACATGGAGATGGCTTTTGTAATGCCTTCCTTTAGACAAAGCTGGTGTCATGGTATGGTAGTAATAATATTGAAATTTATACCACCCATAAACCTTTTATAGCTGTGTAATTAGTTGGGCTATTAATACTACCCAAGCTTAGCCTTATTTTATTGCTGTGAACACAGCTTGTAATCACATAAATGATAATAAGTAATAATGCTTAAGGGCACTGTGTAAACCCAAGCATTTTAGTCTCTCAAGTGAGTGCTCTTTGTGAACAAAAGTAGGGGTCCTACAGCTTTTCATCTCCCGTGGGTACTTAACTTCCATGCTGTCCTTAGAGGGTTCTCTAATGGAAAACAAGGTTGTAAAACTCCTATTTTTCTCTCACTTCTCTAATCTGACTCCACTGACTTCTGTGCTAATGCAGGTGTGAATTAGGCAATAAATAGCAACAAAGAGCTGGATTCAAAGAGTTTGGGGACTGTTTCTGTAAATCAAAGGTGTGCTGCTTCTTACAGCGTTAAGGTGTTCTCAATAACAGATTATTCAAATCAGCTTCTTATTGTCTTGTGTTTCATGCTGGTTTATAGAATTAATATTAGTTTATGAACAATATTTGGGAGAACAGAAGACTCAACCTGTTTGTAATTTGTACCTTCATGAGTAAAAAGAAGAAATGCCCCACAGTTAAGGAAAGCATAGTCCACTTGGCTCTTCAACATGTTTCTAGGTTGTTTCTGTGTCCTGTAGAGAGGAGTCTGGATGGCTATTCCTGTTGGGTATCACTCTGCATCTCTAGCATCCTTCTCAGTTGGCCTACACTACTATCTAATGATGTTTCCTGCTGTTTCTGGATCTCCAGTGTAAGTCAGCTGTTGCACCATCAATTCTGTTGTTTAACTCTAGTGAGAATGGGGTTCACAAAACCAGAATGGGATATTTCCTTGCAGTGTTAATAGCCAAAAGAAGGATTCATTGTGCTAATGAGCAGGTATTTGAAAGGCATGAAACAGGCAAGGAGCTAACAGCAAGCAAATTGGTCAGGACTCATCATCCCACCAGAATAAAATTAAATTGGTCTTGGGCATTCTTCCCAAATTAAGAATCTGAATACTTTAGGGAGGAAAAAGAAGTCACTACTGATGACTCAATTTGAAAGGAAATTAAAGGCATGTTTTAAACAAAATGGAAAGTGAGAGGCTGAAAATGACCCAATCTATTACACCAACCTTGATATCACTCCCTGCTGTGGCAGGGCAGTAGTGCCCTCCTCCCCCCACTCCCAACCCCCCTTTTGTATGAGCCCCGTAAGGGCAGGGCAGGGCTGAGCCACAGTTTCAGAGGGTGCTTTCTGCATCCTTACCCTAGGGGTAAGAGCTGCCTCCCCCTGCCCTGGAGAGGCCAAGGGAAGGGCTCCCCTGCTCCCTGGGAGCAGGCTGGCTACTGGGTGCATCTCCAGGCTGCTCCACTCTGAGGTCACTTTTAGTTGAGGGGTGAATGAAAATGAAACACCCATCTAAGCTCCCATGGAGGCTCTCTAAGCGCCCATGATCTTTTCTGCTTTTCTCCACAGCTCAGGGTGAGATGGCCTTAAGCAGCAAACTCATGTTTAGGGAGTATATTTGATTTATCCACATTGAGGAGATTGTCTCTTAAAACCTAGACAATTTCTAATAATATTCTTTGTTTAATGCTTCTGAGCTAAAGCCATATTTGCCACTAACAGCCCAGTTCTTCTAGCTAGTTCACGGGAAATTTCAACAATGAGAACTTACTTTAAACTTTTATTCAAGGAAAGTTAGGAAGCAGAAGAAACAAGCAGTTGATTTTCTTCTTTGGCTGCTTATTTAACAGTTTCCAACACAGTCCTCTCAGGACTGCTTCTAAATCTCCCAGAAAAAAACTCAGATCTGTGTGAGAGTTCAGTTTCTGTTATATTTAAGAGCACCATCTTTACAGTATTTTGCATAAGGTTGTGATAAATATTAATATCAAAGAACATAGTCACTACCTTTTAGATTTCTGACTTCTGAGGTTATTGCTTAGTTGCATAAATACTTTCATAACACTCCTTATGCCTGATATCTTCTATTCTTGAGGGCCTTTTAGAACCTCCCAATCAGTTCTTTAATTTTGTTTGGGTATGTAAAACTAGTGATACATGTTTCTTAAGGGCATCATCTCTTCTCTACTTGGATCAAAAAATTAGAAAACCGCATTTAAAACATAAATATATTTGACCATGATGCAACTAGTTTTCTTAGCATCATAATCAGTATTATCACAGCAAAATTTGTAAGGGAAAGTTGAACTTCTGACTTCAGTGCATTTGCTGAATGCTTACAGTTAGCACCATTTCTTCCTCTGCCATGATGTCTACTGTTCAGGCTCTTTCAGTGCTTGTGGATTTAAGAAGATTTTGTTTGACAGCTTGGATAAAGATCAAATTTTGGCCTTCATTTCTATTACCTAGAGCTTCCTAGCTCTTACAGAGTATTGGTTCTGTACTGGATGAAGGGTTAAGTCCCCTGTTGTTGTCAAGCTTAATATAGTCCTGCTTT
>JANHGB010051182.1:2088-32862 GCA_026283785.1 Coracopsis vasa
AAACACCATTACTGTGGATCACTTGCTTATTAAGTAAGTGCCTTGCCATCAGCTCCTGTTAGTGTTATATTTTTAACTTCTGCAGTGCTGGAACCACTCTCACTAGCAGCACCATGGGTGGTTGCACTTCAACCCACCACCACATTGTTGAGAGCACTTGGAGGTTGAACCAAATCCTCTTTGGTTCTGGAGGTGCCAGTGTGTGTCTCAAGTAGGCATGGGTATATATATATATGAAATATGCTTCAATACACATATATCACATACATAGATACATTTATACTCTCAAGTGGACTGAGGAAGCACCTGGCTGGTGCCTGATTTTAAGTGGGTACCTCTGTCCTGTCCCTCTGTATTGTCTATCCTCTGGCCCTGGATTTCTGTACTTCATGTCCTGGAGGCAGTGGTAGGATGAAGAAGGTGCTAGTCTGAGGGTCATGGGGTTGTGGCCAGCAGCTGTCTCCTCTCCTACCACCCTGAGCCTGGCTTAAAATAATATAGGAGAAGGGTTTAGGAATGAGAACACATTTAGCATTACCCTTCAAAGTACATTCACAGGCTTGATGCAGGCTAAGAAAAAGCAGGGTACATCCTCCACAAATAAGGTCCAGCCATCCGGGTAAACAATGTGTTGCCTCACCTCTGCACACATTCAGCAGGCTCCAGAGGGAGAAACCTTCCTGCTGCTCAATATTTTTCTTGCTACCAATTACACCTTCCACCACTTCTCAAAAATAAAATCACTTCTAGATCCAGACACAGGCTCCCAGTCTCAGCCCTGGGAGAGGGGTTTCTGCAGAGGGGACAAGCTGGGGGCTCAGCACCAAGTGAGCTGCAAGCTGGATTTAAAGCAGGTGAGGAGGGAGAATGGCATCACCCAGCCAGGCACAACATCCTCTTCCTGCTAGTTTTGGATTGTGGCAGCGTTAGCAGAACTGCTGCCAAATTTCGCCAGGCACCAAGGGCTTCTGATGAGTGGGATTAGGAGGAGTAGAGGGAAGCCCAGCGAGCCCCACGTAAAGCTGTCAGATCTGGATGAGGTGCAGCAGTGGGTTTGTGCAAATGGTTCAGCATCCTGCAGCTAGCAGAGCTTGTTTTGACCTAGGGGGGATGCAGCAACATGTGTACACCACTGGACAAAATTTGTAGCACGGGAGTGCAGTGTTTATTTCTGTAATTACTTTCCATTTCTTCTTGGGGTTTGACTGCATCTCTTGTCCTGCTGCCTCCAGAGCTTCAGTGCTCCCTGAAAATCAGAGAGAGTTATTATGCCTAACAGCTCCAACTGGCACATCTGCAGAGCTCAAGTGACTGCTGTCATTTTTCATTTGCAGACTTTGCTCAATTTTGTATACAAATTGAAAGAAAAAAGTTACCAATAGGATTATGTTTTTTAAGACCAGCTAGTCCGCAGAGTATGCCAGTATACAAGTAATAGTTGTCTTCTTCCCCTAGAAAACTACTGATTGAAGTCACTTGAGTCTGTATTTGTTTTAAATAGATAAATAGCAAATGTACACAGTAATGAAATACATTATTTCATGATGTATATTAAGAAATAGAAGACAACGAGATTATTTCTTTAAGCCTATCAATTATTAAATTATCATTAAAATGTATGTATGTAAATAATTCCATGAACATTTCTGATTAGATTACCTGGACATGACAGAGCACATTTCAATTATTCTTTGATGCTTTGCAGTGAGGTTTTAAATTCTAAGTAGATTCCAGGAAGATTTTCTTTCAAAACTGCAGCAGGAGGTAGTGGGTGGACAACACATAATGAAGCAGAACAGGAAACAGAAGAGACTTTTTAATTCACACGATTATTTCCCTGTATAAAAGATTATGAAGTTCCCACTGCACACAGATTTCTTTTTTAAAGTTCCATTCTATTTATTAGATAGGTAACATTCAGGGCATTTAATACAAAGCACTGCGCTTCTACTTACAATACTCCTAGAAGACCTATGGGTAGTGCTGTTTTGAACTTTGAGCTAAGGAGATCTGAAGAGAGTATTTGTGCCTCAGTGTAGGTGCTGAGCACCAGGAGCATTACTTGCTCCATCACATAAAGGAAAATAAAGCCAGGTTTTACCCCTCTCTTTGCAAAGATGGCAGAAATCTCAGGCGCTGGGTGGACTTTTCCTTCCTCACTGAGATGTCAGTGCACCATGGTGAGACAGCAATGAGCTGTGAGGAGCCTGGAGCAGAGGTGATTTTGGTGTGTCGGTGGGCTTAGCATGGGTTTTGGGCCCCTGATGTGAAGAAGCAGATTTAGGAACCGGGGAGCCATAGAAAAGGAGCAGGGATTAAGGTTGCATGTGTCCCAAAGGAAGAAGGAAGCAGGATTCTTGCAGGGCCTTGGTGTGATTGTTAGAGAAAGGCTCTTATAATTGAGAGATTTCAGAAAATTTAAATGGAAAGAGGTTGAAGATGGGCAAGAGCACAGTTAAGCTTTGCTATGAGCAAGGTGTTTCCAAAGTGCAAAAGCACTTTCTTTGCCCTGTTTATGACAAGTGGAGAAAGGAGCAGGGCTGTATTGAAATCTGTGTGGTAGGAGCTCCAGTCATGTGAAGAGACTCCATTCAGAGCCTTACAAAGGGTATGAGTCAACTGCAAAGAAAGGAGGCATTTCACAGAAACTGAAGTGTGACCCTTTGTTTTTCCTGACCCCAAGGTCCTCAGTGACACAAAAGGGGACCCCAGCACTGATTCTGCAGCAACAAATGCCTGTTGTGAGTGAGTGTATTTGAGAACCAGTGATGATAAGGAATGACCCGAGGTGTTAGTTTCCAGCCCTTATTTCCCAAGGGACTGCCAAGGGAGAAGTCCTGCATGCAGCAAGACATGGGGGATGGAGGGGATGAGAGTGCTGGGAAGCTCTTCCTAGTGGAATCATTCCCTAGAAAACCTCTCCTGAAATGCGTGATGTGACCATCCACGTTTACTACTGAGACGCCTGGGTAGTGGTTTTCTTGGATTCAGTTCTGCAGAACCTATAGAAGTAAATATGGCTTTTATTCAGCTGTTGTGTGAAGTGGGATTTTTCTAATTTAGGACTGGCAAGGGATTAGGATGGCTTAGTAGCCTTGTCTTTATTTCAACCTTCCATCAGCCTATGACTACTTTCTTTCTACAATCAAAGTACACATGAAAGGCATGTTTTGCTGTGCCCTTTTCATTATCCCAAAGTGCTGCAGGTCCCTATTAAAGTTCATGATGGAATAAGGGTGCAGGATGATGGCTTCAAAGGTGTCATAAAAGTCTTCCTGGTAAATAGTAGTCCCCAAATATATTCCAGTTGTGACCTGAAAGAGGCTGCTGGAGGAGTCCCAAGCAGTCATGCATTGGATCTGCAGATCGTTTGAGCTGAGGAAATGCATTTGCATATGGATGTCATGCTAAGGAGACAGGCCAGTCCGGATTTCATTACTGCTAATGATGTGTGTGGGAGAAGTGATATATTTTATAGCCAGTGCCAGGCATGGCACAATAAGGAAGTACTTAATTCATACAGACTTCTTCCTTGCTTCTAAGACCTAAAAATCAGGGGATTTCAAGCAGCTTCAGGAGGCCCGGTGTTTAGAGACATAGTCTCATTAGTACTGCAGGAAGAACAGAGCTGTAACTGAGGTGAGGGAATAGGGGAGAAGGAAGCTTCATGATTTAGTATTGATGTCCTGGGGGAAAGGACAGCACAAGAAATGAAAGGGACTGAAAAGAAGAGGAGAAGAAAGAACAAAAGATGGAAAACCAGCAGGCAGAGCTGGCTCTGCGGGAACTGTGGCTGCCAAGGCTGGATGGCTGGACTGTGCAGGTGCCAGAGTTTTTACTCGGAGTCCTTGCTGAGTCTGCCCAGCTCAAAATGCAGGCAAGCGCATTGGGCCTGGGGCAAGGTGTCCAAATTCAGAGGCAGAAGTTTCTGAGAACTGGAAAGGAGAAAAGGGACCCCAGGATAATGCTGGTGTCGGAGTAAGTGGGAGCTGCTGCACTGTCTGAATCATCACTTGCATCTTTGCACTCCAGCAGAGCCACCTCTGCTTTTCCTGCTGCATTAGGCGCTGCCTCTGGCAAGAGGGAGCAGAAAGGGTCCTGCAGGCACATTCTGGGCAGGTACTTGGGGAACAAAGAGATTACCATGCTGAGGCAACTTCAGGAAGAGCTATATGAATTGGGATCAGGGTCTTGGGTGGCCTCTCAGTTTCGAGTAATGAACCAGCCAAGAAGCCAGAGAGAAGGGAAGGGTGAATAAGGAGTAAATAAGTAATAAGGATTAATGCCAAAGATAAGACAGCCATCGAGAGGGAGAATGCTTAACGGCATGCTGAAAGAGCGGCTCAGAGCATGCACTGCACCCAGAGTGTGCATTGGGTTGAGAGGACAGTGAAGAGAGCCCCAGTTTTGGGGTTTATGGGGCCCAACACCCTTGGTGTTTTATTCTTACATGGTCTCATTGCACAGGACAGCAGGGCAGAAGGGCTGTGAGCTGCCATCCATTGTTTCGGCATCTGTAGCTCTGAAAACCTGAAGAAGGATCTTTCAAGAGGAATTCCTGCCTTATTCATGGCACAGCAGCTGGTTTTAATGGATTTTAACTATTTGGCTGCAATCACCCACAATGTGTGTGATCAAAAGGGTTATGACCCTGCTCATTCCTGGAGCAGTCTGGAAATGCTGTGTCTGGCAACACAGAATGCTTTTGGGTACCTTAATTTAAACTACGTTGTTCTGCAGTTTTCTGGAGAGGGAAATCAGCTGGTCAGTTAGACAGGGGATATAAAGGCCACATGGGTAAATGCAGTTTGGAGAGTTCCCTGATTTCTGCTTCATATGAATTAAACTCAAAGGGTATGGGACAGTGACATGTAGCTGGGGTTACTGGAAATTAAATATTGTTTACTTGATATTGCAATTGAATTCAGAAAAGCTGTAAGATGTCTTTAAAAAACTAAACACAGCTTTAGCATTTGTGTGTCCCTGAGAAAATACTGAGATTTTCCGAAGCGATGGCCTTTATCTGCCGTTTTAGGACAACTGCATGATACTGAATGCTATACTACGTGCGAGTCATTTGAATTATCCTCACATCCAGTTGCAGGAGGGCAGCATGTGGACTTCACTATCTAGAAAGAAGTTAGAGAGATATTTATCATAAAAACTGAAGCAGGAATCAGCTAAATTTGCAAAGGACATGGAGAGGAAAGGTGAGATAGAATAATGTGTAATATTTTCTAGATGTAGGAAAAAGGAGAAAAAGAGACTATGCCAATACATTATTGTTCAGTGGGGCTGTGCTGGCAGACTGAATTCTGCTGGGGATGGCTCATTTCTCCTCAGTGACAACAGCAGGTTTCAAATATTGCTTCATATTCCCCAGGTTTAGCAGATGAAGAAAAAGAATTACTTGGGAGGCAAATAGAGCAGATTTGCAAATAGAGGAGAGTGGTTTATGGCCAGACTTGAAAACATTTGGCTCCTGCAGATGCCAGAAGACTCTGCATCTGCTTTAATCAATGTGGGTTGATCCTTTCTGATTATTTGAGATCCCTGTGGTTCTTAAGGCAGTAGTTTTATATTATCTAGGACAAAGCGACTGTTCAGCTTCACACAGAGGGCAACTTACCTGCAAATTCAAACTGTGCAGCTTTTGATCAGTAAGAAAGGCAAGTGAGAGCTGATGTACTGAAAATAGACATTTATTAAGAATTCTGTGATTCCCCCTCCAAGGTATCTCAGCTGTCTTTCAGTTACATCTTCATTAGAGATACTATAAGCTCTTCTGTTTATAACATCTTCTTTGTATTTGGGAGAGGGGGAAAAAAGATGACAGTAGGAATTAAAGACTTATTTTTCAAGCAGGTTTAAAATGTACCTGGAAAATTACTGCATTATGCTCAGCTGAGTGTAAATAAAGGCTGCAGAGTGGCAGACACTTCAAGTACTTCATAAGAAATATGAAATTGCCCATTAATTGCTGTCTCAGGGGATACAGGTCTTTTATGGCAGGAATCTCTTCAGCAGATAGGATAAGAGGAGAAGTAATGCAGTTACTGTATTGGGCAAGACGCACTTGTTCTTTTTAATCCCTTTACTCTTTTGTTGTATTTTTTACAGGAGGAGGCTTCCCTTCAGACGTGGAGGTACTCTGTGGCAAGTTGTAGCGTGGAAACAACTTTCAAAAGAAGCATGCACAACAGTTGTCCTGAGAAGGTGTTCTAGCTCAGAGAAGTCTGGTTTTGGGGTTTTGTTTTATTTTTGAACTGCAATTGTTCTTTCACGTCTGTATTTAGGATCTGTTGGCCTTGAAATATTGTATGGCAGGGCTTGTAAACAGTTGGCTTTTGCAGACACCAGCAGACTCTTCATTTGCTTTGATGGGAAGAGACTGATTATTTCTCTGAGATCCCTGTGGTCTGTGGGGCAGTAGTTATATACCACCTACAGCAAAGTCAGCATTCAGCTTCTCTTCACACAGAGGCCAGCTCGCCAGTAGATTCAAGTGCTATGTCTGTTTAGTTATTAGCAAATGGCTAAGAGAAAACCAAACCATCCTGGAAATGTTGAGCAGCGCAGTGGCTGGGATAAAGGCTCTATGGTGTCACCTTGACTGCTTAACTTTCAGGACGGTTGGATTGGGTAGAATTGTAATGGGACTGGGTCTCCCATATGTTTATACTGTCCTTGTTGTAATATATCTTCTTTAAGATAAGATCTTCTTTAAACATAAGAGGCAAGGAGAGAGGGGAGAGGGCAGGCAAGCACTGTATATAGCATCTGTAATGTTTAATTATGAGAGACAGGGATTTTCCAATGACTTGCAACACAAAGAACGAACATTATAGATATCAGCATCACACTATATATTTTCTAAATCACAACACCCACACATTTCCTTAGCCAAGTATAAGTTTTCCTTCTACGGCTGCATATCTAAAATTAGCCTGAAGGTCAACTCTGAACAGAAATACCCTTACCATTGAACGTGCTGGGAATGATTAGTGCAATGGGCTCAATTTTCCCATCGAAAACCTTCATTTATTCTTTTAAATAACAGTTGGTTTTGCAATTAAAGAGCTTGGAGAAAGGCAAAATGAGGGCTCCTGTATAAAATCATCATCAATATTCTGCTTTCCATGCAAGGCTATTTTTATAGCCAACTATTTTAAATGTAACAAGATGGATACAGTGAAACCATAGTATAAAAGATGCAGCAAGAGGCTTCTGAATAGCTAGGCTGAGCAGCAGCATGTGAAAAAAAGGCCTTAAAATCTGAAAGATGTTTGTATATGAAATACATACACAATGAAGAATTCCATGTTCAGAGATGCATTTTTGAGAAGAAATTAATAATTTAGGTCTAAAACTGCTTAACCTGCAGTTGCATTTTGAGAGGACGATGCAGCCTATACTGCACAAACGCAAAAGCACCGTCTTGCAAGAAGTGCATTTATCAGCCACAGTGTTTTATTGAGTGTTTTAATAATACAAGTGTACATCAACTGATCCACAGTCAGAAGTGGCAGGTCCCTAAGAAATTTACAAGCACTTTTTTTCTTTTTTTTTAAGTAAATCAAAATACATATTAATTTGTTCAACGCAGTAGCCTTTTGCGTGGGAAACAGAAGGCTAGTGATAAACACAGTCTTAGTAATGCACAGTGATTCTTGATTTTAAGCTTTTATACAAAACTTGTTCCCAGTAGCATGCACCCACCATTAGACTTCAGTACAAAAAAATAACCCTAAACACTACATTTAAGTAGAAATGAGATATAATTCTGAATTCGTTTTCCCCAAAACCACATGAAAGAAAAAAACAAAAACCAACCAAAACCCACACATTAATACAAAGCTTTGTGACAAAGCTCTATACTATTACAGATCCAACATTCTTTGCACTGATAACGAAAATTCCCTGTCTACATTTGAGGGAAACAACTTTCGAGTTAACAGAACAAAAAAACCAAAACCCAAACAAATAAAATAAAACAAAAAAGAAAAGTAAGGACAACCTTTTGTCACAAAATGGTTCAAAATTTAATAAAAAATAAAAATGAAGGGAAGGGCTATTGATGCACTTAGTGAATGTGCTTGCACAGGTCCAGCAAATCCTAGAGAAGGTTCCTATGTGGCATATCGCTTGGTCCACTGTCTGGCCATTCTGTCGTGCTCTGCTCTGTTAGTCATATACTGAGTGGCAATACTTCCAACCAGGGGGTCAGCTGAAAAGGAAACACAAACTGTGAAATACTCGTCAGCCTTGGAAGGATGAAAAAGCTATTCTTAGATCACATTGATTCATCTCTCTTTAACTGTTTAACTGTAAGAACAAGATGCCTACATATACTAGTCCCATTCTGACAGCACGCATGCATACAGGAAGAAAGGAAGAAGAAGATGGGGAGGACTTGGCTGGCAATTAGCTATACATTTCTGGTAAACATAACTAAAACCATTTTACAAAATTCTGCCTCGGAAACAGATGGTCCAGCAATTCTATTCTGAGCTAAAAGTCGTTTTCAGGTGATGTCATTTATGATAATTAGACTCCCACAAATATCTGTACTATCACCTAAGAAAATGATAGGATCGAATTCTATTATCTGGTTCAAGGTTTTTTATTCATTTCTTTATTTTTAAAAATACTTTTGCGTTTTACAGCATAAAGAAAGATAAGGAATTAGGGCAGTAAGTACTATTTTCAAAGCAACAAAAGTTAATTCCAGACTTTGGGAATTGGTATTTGATTTATGGAATCTTTCTGAACATTCATATCGCCAGAAGGCTGCATGGTTTGGTCTGGATCTACAAATTACTTTGGAAATAATTAATCAAAAGCAATCAGCCCTCTAAGAAAAACAAACCCAGACAAGGCTTTCCCAGAAGTGACTGTCTGTAATCAACATTTTTCAGACAGAATTTTTCTCTTTTCAATTTAAAGCAGACAAAATGCATAGGGATTTTCCCTTTTTTTGGGGAACCCATACTCTTGATATTTCTTCTGAAACAGTAGATTTCCTGAGACTGTATCATGCAAGTTCAAAAGCACTGATACCTTGTTTGTCCCTGACTTATGACAGGTGAACATAGCTTCTTCTGAAAGCCAGTTAATAATCAGCTTTGTAGTTGACTGAAGATGGTGCCACTGAACAATATGAATCTGGCTTCCCTAGTACAATTGTAATCTGAGTGTGGCTTCTGCATTATTAACTACTGAAATTCCTGGGACTAGATGTCAGGCCTTCTACAAAGCAGAGTAAATCTGAGCTTTTTTGTTTGTTTGTTGATGATAAGAGTTTATGATAAGAGAAATATGCTGGCTTAGCAAAAAATCAGTTGATTGTCTTACTGCCAACTTTAGCGAATATTAGTGAATAATATCTAACAAAAAAAATTGTTTGCTTTGAACATATACCCTGCACTTTCAGGAAGAGCCCATGATTTGAATCTTAAGTTTGCACCTTCTAAATTAGCAAGTCGGGTTATCACTGTGATTGCAGTGTACTAAGCACTGGTAGTCTCAGTCCTGCAAACACTTACTGCATATGCTTCCCTTTAATATCTTAATGTATTCAGAGGAGGTCACCAGGGCCTGGACTTTGCTAATTTCACATGCATGAGCATCAGAGAAGCATATCTGATCTAAGATATATTTAAAAAGTTTTAGACTAGAAAGTATATCACATCACCTTTTAACTCCTCACCAACATTATCATAGGTGAAGAACTATATAGGGGATTACCAGATGGATTTTATTCTGTGCAAATAGGAGGCTAACAGTCTGTGGGTATTTATTTTATTTGAGAAGCACTGCAGGGTAAATGGGGAACTTGAGCAATGGGAGAGGACATTTCTCTTGGCAAAAAACTTAGGGAGTAGCCACAGGGAAACCTTGTCATAATGTAAGGGTAGCTTGGGGATGAGCCTGACAGCGCTGCTGTGAATTCCCACACCCTCCTGGAACGTGACACCACTGTGTGAAGAAACACTTCCACAGACCCATGGAGATACAGAGATTAAGGGTTGAACTTGAAAGGAACCCTTGGAGCAAAATTTGATGAAGGTGCCAATTTTCATGCTGTTGGGGAATGTGGGGTTTGGCATCTGGCTGTGATGGGTTGCAAGGATGGCCTTATCATCTGAAAGGCAGCAAGTTCTTAATGAGGTTTAGTGTGTATTTAAAGTGCTGCCACGAAGAACGTTCTAAAACCTTATATGAGTCAGTGAAATGTGATATGCTGTAGTAAAGGTTTACCCAGTTCAAATCTGAAAGTCTTTTATGTGTGGGATGAATGTTTCTGTGAAAGCGTCTTTCACATTGAGAGCTGTAAATCAATTTCCTTGATATACTGAAAGGGTACTGAGGATCATCCCCATGATGATAGATGACAATGTTTTGTTTTCTAGTCTGGGTTTCCATCTATATCTCTGTTTGGGAGCAAGGAAGTATTTTAACAACATATATCTTTGGAAGGATTTGGAAGGTACAGGCTCTTCCTCTCACCTCCTCCCAGCATGGGAGTGTGTCTACATATTTTTGGGGTGGGAGAATCAGTGAGAGGAGTTTTTGTAAGAATGTGTGGAAATCTGTTGAAGCCCAGCAATATAGAGAACTAGGCTGTTTATTTATCCATATGTTCAAGCCTTTGTTTTTGCAGTGTTTTGTTTGGCAGTTGGGGAAAGAGTAGAGGTGACAGCTTGTAAGATGCCCAAGGTCTACATAGTTTTTGTTGTAGCTGTTTAAATTCCCACTGAGAGAGTCACCTGTGAATCAACTATCATCTTGAGTGCTTCCCTCAAGTCAGTGCCTCCCTCCATCAGTGTCTGCCTGTGTGAAGCAGGACTGCTGAAGCAAAGAGAGGTCCCTGCTGCTGTAGCATAAGCAGGACCAGCTGCATCCACAGCCAGCTGCTGAGCGGACACAACTAAAAGGTGCTCTGGGTAGTAACAGCGATAAGTTGTTCGTTGCAATATGGCTATACATTTTATTGGTTGTAACGGTACTGTATAAAAGAACAAACCCACAGTTCGGCAAAGCCACTTGCTCGTTTGAGAACCCAAACTGAAAGAATGAGAACATAGCTACTGCCAGAGAGGCCCAGCTATTTCACATCCCTGTCAGAGGGTCTCGAGGTGTGTTGTCATTATACGTAGTTATTTATGGTAACTTCAAAAGGGACTCTTCAACAGGTGTCTGAAGATCTGGCGTATTTTAACAGTTCCTGTGAAGCCATAAAACCATCAGGAGGCACAACTGCTTTGTTTGGGAAGTCAGCACAGCTGGTGAGGAGAGAAATGGAGATTACAATATAAATCGAAGCACCTAAATTCAAAGATTTAATTCCCCACGACCCTTGGTTATAGTGTCCGAGTCCTACAAAATATCAAGTATGAGGAAGAAATGATGGTTCCCATTAACTTCCTAAACTAAGTAGCACATATCTGAGCACCACCTGGTTCTCAGATGGGCTGCACTGTTTACGAGTATTGCGAAATCTCCACTGGAAGAGCCAAATACATATTTATAAAACAAGCACTGTGCTAACTATCTAATTAAGAGATAAAAAGGAATACTGGCTCTCAAAATTCATAATGGCACTTTTTCCATTTTTCCGTTTCTCATTACCACAAAACTGTTTCTTATTTTCTACTTGTATATATCTATCTGTGGGTTTAGTCTTGATGTTAGAAATCTGTTTCATAACTAGGAAACCACTCAAGGTTTTTAATTGTACTTATTTATTTTTTCAAAAGAAGCATGATTCATCACTGAATCAAGGTTCATTGTAGATTGACTCCAAACAGGACTATGTCCAAATGACAACAAAAGCAAGGGATCGGAATATAATAAGCTACGCCAGAAATGTGTTATTAGAACAACCTAGTGAAAGAAATGAAAATAAACCCACACTACATTAATACCAATAACAGCAAAACTATGCAACTCCTAGCCCGAAGGAGTAATGTTCTTTGGAACCTCTTGGATCACCAGATGCATAGTGCTGGTTGGAGAGCTGGAGTGGCACCACCTGCCACAGCTCCTTCCATGCCATAGGGGCAGGCATGGGCACCCCAGCCCTCAGGATGCTGGTGGCTGGAGAACCAGGAGGAGGCAGAGCAATTGTGTGTGGCATTCTTCATTAGGGATTGTAGCAACAGGACAAGGGGTAATGGGTTCAAACTTAAACAGTGGAAGTTCAGGTTAGATAGAAGGAAGAAGTTCTTTACTCTGAGGGTGGTGAGGCACTGGAATGGGTTGCCCAAGGAAGCTGTGAATGCTCCCTCCCTGGCAGTGTTCAAGGCCAGGTTGGATAGAGCCTTGGGTGACACGGTCTAGTGTGAGGTGTCCCTGCCCATGGCAGGGGAAGTGGAACTGGATGATCTTAAGGTCCTTTCCAAATCAAACCATTCTGTGATTCTACAGAGCAGAAACCCAGGAATAGTGTTGTGGGTGGTGCTGGCTGCAACAATCAAATGTGGGGAGCTCTGGGAGTCATGCTGTGATGCACAGTGTCACCTCACCAGACAAGCTGCTGCAACTCTGTGGACCTCAAAATCTTTAAGGTCTCATAATTCCTTCTAGTTCCTGACTCTCACTTCTAGAAATCTGCCTTAGGATGCCTCTATAAACTCTAGCTTGTTTAAAGATTATTTTTTTATACAATACTCTGATTAGTTCCATGTAAAATTGGAACACACCAGGAGTTACAGCACCAAATTTCATGGTAAAGGAAAGCACAAGATTAATGAAAATATATTTAAAAAGCATGAAATTAAACAAGAATGGACGGAAGCTAAGGTTCAGTGATGTAGCTTTCATGGAAATGTCAATCAAGAGAAGTAAAGTATGAAGAAAGCTTCTGGATGATTATAGGAAGGCTGCAGCTGCTAAATCCCCCCTCACTCATCATATGTAATCCTCATGTTCTATTAGAATTCATGAAATTACCTTGTATTTAAATGTAGTTTTGAAAGCTGGGCGAACTGGAACTTGTTCCTAGCTTAAAAATGTTGGATGGGCTGCTCTACAATGCCTTGTCATTTTCTTTTGCAGCCACTTAGTATGACTGTATAAAGAAGAACATTTGTGTCTCATATCTGTTGTAAGGCTAATCAAATTTACAGCCCAATTCTAGGCAGTTAATGCTATTGGGGATTTGGATGAGCTGAGGTTTGGCCATTACAAAATTTCAGCTGTGTTTAGTGCTAGTTATACTGCTTTATCATTCAGAAGACAGACTGTAATTCTTCTTTAAAACTACTTTTCCCCCAAATAAATGAAAATATATTGCTATACTGTATTTTTCTTTGCTTGTATTTTTACAGCTATTTCTATGTCAGCAAATAGCAATTTCAGAGCAGAATTCATCTCCTGGGCTTTTCAATGCTCTTTTAAACATACAGCAAACATACTCTAGTGAAATAAAAAATGGAGATGGTGTGTTTAACAGCTTGATTTCAATGTGCCTTCTCCATCAGCCACATGATACGCAATGAAATTCCAATTGGTAGTGCCAACATGGTTAGAGATATAGATTTAGACTTAAAATGTACATTACAGGTGTTTGCATATATTATATATATATTTTATGAGCATTTCTAAAGTAGAATTATATTTCTATTGCAGTATTTTACAGTTTTAACAGAGAACAGCTGATGGAGTCAGTTATTAATCCATAACAAGTGGGTTCTCAGAAAGATTTCTGGAGCACCTTAAAAATTAAAACCCCACAACCCTATAAAATCTCAGAGTTTCTTCAGCCAAATATTTATAATACACTTTTTTGTTTTCTTTGGTCCAGGTTTAGATTCAGCTTTGTATCAGGGGGAATTGGGAAGAGCAGGTCTCCAGCTGAAGAAGAAGAATTAAACTGGAAGAATTTCCAAAGGTTAGATGTAACTTAAAAGGTCTTATTCCGTCTCCTGAGCTATGAACGACCCCTTTCTCATAACTGTGAGAGGCTCCATGGAACTATCTGTACTAAATCAGTCACCAAAATTAAATCTGCTTCCTTTTTTTTGGACAGGCAGTGTGAGCTGTAGAAGAAAACAAACAAGTAATTTATTAGTTGGACTTCAGTCACACATATAGAAGAGTTTTTGGTTTTTCGAATACTAACTGGTGTTTTTTAGGGCTGACTCTGTTTCCAAGTATTCTGCTGTATTTGGTTTTGAATCAAAAAATGGGAAGTGCTTGGGGTTTTTGAGAGGTTTTTTTAGGAAAAGTCCAGGTGCTCTGTATGTTATCTATAGGATTGCTGCCTTGGAGTCATCTTTATGGAGCAGCTCGGGCAGGACTGGTTACCCCAGAATTAAACCTTTCCCAACTAGAAGTTCATATTTTCAGTAACTACATCTTGTTTGGTGATTTCAGTGCAAATAGCTGTGCAGGACAGAATTATCCCCATATCGGCTTGCAGTGAAAGCTAATTTTTCTGAAGCCAATTTTTGTGGTTTTTAATATTGCACCAACCTTTAAGAAAGAGGTCCCAAAAGGCAAACTAAAAAATTAAAGAAAAAAAAATTAAGATTGGGGAAAAAGCAGAAACTAGTGATTCACTGAAACATCAGTTTTCTTAACAGCAGATGCTGATTACTCGATGTATGCCAAAACCATCCTTAACCTTCATTTAAAAACCCCTCCCAAAACTAATTCTATTTTATTATATTGTTTTCAGTGCCATCCAGGCTAGTGTTACAAGAAGACCAGTCAGAGAAAACTGCAGACAAAAGCAGCTTGAGACAAGTGATACCAAATATGTCACAGAACAATTTAATACTCTGAGAGGAAGGGATTAAGAGAAGATGACTTGTTTGTGAGTAATTTTATTTATAGTGTCACTTTACATCAGGAACTTTCCATAGTTAACCACGTCACCTGTTTTAAACTTAATGAACGCCTAGAAGACCATGTCAAGGATACTGTGAGTCTTGATGTGGAAAATGAGGTATATGAAATGTCTCACAGTATCTTTCAGTGATTTTGCAGCAGCAGTGTGGCTCTCTTCTGCTATCATTAGTAATAAAGCACAGACTAAGTAACACTTTGGAGGCAGAGCCAGGTAAGGTGGCACACTGAATTACTACACTATCCTTTCACCTTTGAAAAGAATACTTAAAATCAGGGCATGAGTGAAAACGAGTGCAAAGCAGCCCTAACTCCTGTTTGTGCGGCAATAAAACTAGCCTTGCAGCTGGAAGTCTCATCAACACACATGTACGAACTGGAACAACAGAGTGATTCAAGTCAGAACAAAAGATGGTAGCAAGGCTATGAATTGCTTTACACTTCCTACAAGCTGACCTACAATTTACTTATGACTTTCATAAAATCACAGTTCCAACTATCTGCACAGAATGCATTTAGCCATGAGGCTCTTTAAGAATTCTATGAAGGAAAGATAACGTAATCAATAAATACTGCATAGAAAAAGGGGAACAAATAAAATGAAATGTTTTAGTAAAGAAAAAAGATAATCATTAGAGGAGAAAGGAACAAATTCTAGAAAGGTCTAATATCTTCTAGGAAAAAAGTTGGTGAAGCTAATATCAATTTTAGCAATTACAGTTTACAGCAGAAATCATATCATATGGAGTATAATGAAGTCTGCTTCTTATTTCAGGAACTATTTTTGCAGATTTGGCTGGTCATATCTCAACACTTAGTAGAAATATTCTAATACATATAGGCTATGTCAGTGTGCTAAAACCTCAAAATATGCTTGCTGAAATTGCCTTAGAGCCCATGTACCTCATTAGGCTGGCTTCTATGGTTGACACTGCTTTGACAAAGTGGACAACCACATGACTTTCCATGTTGCTCCCACCAAAGGAAAGTAGGAAGAGAGGCAGTAAAGATGTCCTTTGACACAGCATTCTTACATACAAGGTGATCCAATGTGCTCAAGCTAGAAGAGACAAAGGCTGACTTTGTTATGACACTTCTCAGTTTCAGATAAAACCCAGGGTTGTCTTTCCAGGTATAATATGGGCAATAAGCAAATGCAAGGCAAATACATAATAATTTGAGACACAATCTTTGGAAACCAATCTGAATGTTTATCCTAATCACCTCTGTATCTAGAGAACTAGGTGAAAACTGTGCTATATGCCTTAGCTTTTACTGTGTAACTTTAAAGCCCAAGTTTGCCAAAAGTTTTTGCCCCTATACAGGAAAGCTGATCTAGTGGTCACTGTGCTAAAGCAGGGCTTAACAGTTTTGCACCAGTCTTTCTATGTTGTGTCTTTTTCCTGGAAGAAATCAGAGCAGGTGCAGGAGGGGAAAGGATGGGGGTGAGATCAAGCATGGAAGACCCTGAAGTTTTGTTCTGTTTTACAGGCAAGGTGTAGCCAGGACACACATCTGGGCAGGTAAGAAGGAAGTGGTCACATCATACTGTTTGTAAGAGATGAAACTCTGGAGTGCTTCTTGGTCTTCATGGTCTGCAAGTAGTCATGATGACTCCCAGCAAGTGAAGTGTTCTTACAGTGGTGATTTAGTTTCCCATCTGTAAAACTGCACTAATGCTTTTCCATCACTCAGGATATTCTGAGGATAAATATGCTAAAAATTGCGAAGTATCACAGTTGTGTATCTTAAAGAGACTGATATCCATGACTTGACTCTACATTTTGAGCTCTGTAGAATTGTCAGAAACGCATTTGACTTCTGCTCATACAGTGACTGAAGTTACACAAATATTAAGGCATGTGTGACTTGATTCCCGTGTCCAAACTATTGTCTGGAGAAAAATGTCACCTATCTTCAAAAATAAAAGAGCTCTGCAAACTCAGTTTAAAAAAATATCCATTTACTAAAATAGACATTTTGGATAGATGGAAGGAGAAATTAATTCCTTTCTCAAGACCTGCATTTGATTGCTGTCAGGCTACCTACCACAGATCTGCGTGAAAGATGAGGCTGCCTAAGAAAAAGATGTTTCAGAAAAAAGGAGTATTATTAACACGGCTTTTAAAGGAAAGCATTGGCAGTGATTCATCTCTGTATCTTGCCAAGGGAAATCATTCTTCTTTAAAGAGTAAGCTTTTTTTATGTCTCCAGTTTTTAGCAGGATTTCTATAAACTTCACTGGCTGACTGGGAGTTAGCTGAGGCAATCATGGATCGACAAGGCACAGAGTACTGATCTTGAAGAGTTGTCTTTAATTAAGGAAGAACATACATCTATTAGAAGTGCCAGCATGCTGGAACAATTAAAGTTCTGAAATAACACACTTCATTTTGATGCTTGGATGCGTCTCAAAATTAAAAGCACAGATGCATTAGCAATGTATCTGTTCATAATCATGAACTCAATTGAGAAACACTCATGGTTATTAGAAAAAAATAATAAAAAGGTGTTAGTAAGTAAGAACTTGACATAAAAGACATTATGTGGCACATGGCTTGATGAAATTTGCAGAAAAAGTTACAGCAATATGCATTTTCCTTGTGGAAGACGACTGAGTAGATAATAAGGAAATCACAGCACTTGGATCTCAAAATGCTGTTAAGCAACCAAAATGCTAAGATCCATAATGTAACTGGCATGCATCCATAGGGTTTAAACTATATTTTCAGAAAAAACACTGTGGATTCTTTTTTTTGTCTGAATATTTACTAAAAGAGGGATATTTTATAGGAATTCCACTCTGTTTAGCATTTCTTTCATTTACAGAAGAAAGAACCAGCTTTCTTTTGAATTTGTCTCTTCTCACTTATAGATAGGCTACGACCATATGTAATAAGGTAGATTACTGAGCAAGAAAACCAAGAGGTCCAGTAGGATCCACTTACCATGTGAATTCCCAGGAGACAGGGAAGGGAGGAACTTTTACTGCATGGCCTGGTCATTGGTGACATTTATATACTGAGAGGAAAATGAGTCCTAAAGGCATCTTGACTTTTAGGAGACGGAATTGACTGTGAGCAATACCAAGATTTTCAGTTTAAACACTTCAGGATCATTTTAGGTCAGATGCCGGAGTCATGTGAATCCTGTTCTTGAATCTACGCCTTTGCTACTTTATTGCAATTAATACTTGGAGTAACTAGAAAAGCCTATGTTACGAATGCTGCTAATTTTGGTTTAATCTGATTTTTTCCTTATCACCCTATTAAATCTCACTATTGACACATTTAAATCCAAAACTAAGATTAGGAATCCCATACAAAATGTCAAAAGAATACTAGAGGCTTTTGTTTACAAAAGGTAAAGAATTTTATCCCTACTAAAGGCCAACAGAACTCTTTCATAGCCAGGGAATAAAATCCCTTGGCAAGTTGAACATCCCTTGGAACAAGAATAGGAACTCAGCTGTGCCTTGCATTAATACACCTTTTACTGTTACCCAGTAATAACTCAAAAAAATAGTCAGGCCTCTCCATTTCCTCTATACTTCCATTTCTCCCAGGGAACACATTGAAGGAAGTTGCAGGCTGTATCTGGCTCATATTTGTCTAAGTTTATATCTGCATCAAGAGACAGTGGAAGGAAAATGCCTGGAAACTAATTTGTTTGGAATTTTTGTTGGTATGGCCCAGATGGTCTCTTTGATGGGGCTAGCTTCTTGAGGCTTTTTGGAACTGGAGGCATGGGTCATTTGAGCCCAGTTGTGTGACTGCGTGTTGGGACTGTGCCGCATGTTGCCATCTGCATCTGTCATCCATACTATTTTGGAGGAGGCATCCCAAAATGTTACTGCATTATAAATGTTGGAAATAGGGTGCCATCTAGCAGAGGATGGGACAGAGACATCTTGAGTCAGTCTCACTGCTAATGTGTACACTTGAAAGGTTTCTGACAGTCCAGAGTGGTGAAGTATGATCCCTCGAGTGCTGCAGAATTTGCAGCAATAACTACGCTACCAAAAGAGGCATCCAAGAAGGATACCTGTACCAACAACACAGAGTGGTTCAAGAAAGTCACCCTGCCCTGAAGATTGGTACAGGACAGTTATGGCAATATTTCTGGAGGCTGGTCACTGAGGTGATATCATATGAAAGGAGCAAGTGGTGTGAGCTCTGACAGTGACAGGAATCAGAAGGTGAGTGTGAAAATGACCTCATTTAGTAACCAAATGGACTATCCACTTCTAAATTAACTTCAGAATATGAATATAATGAGGCTTAATTACAAACAGGTTCTAATAGGACTAGAAGGAAAAACAGGTTAAACAAAATAATTAGCATTCATCATGTAGGCAGGTTTAGCCCTTGGATTAGTTGCAATGAAGTTACATGGTAATGCCGAATAAAGATTGGATTTATGGCATTTACAGCAATAATTTTATATTTAGTAACAGGTAAAATAACTTTATTTGGAAATCCTATCTTTCCTGTGTGAGGGGTCACACTAGCTCCACTGTCATGCCTGACTAAATGATAATCACTTCGACAAAAGATTTCAGGCACTGGCATAAAAAGACCTAAGATTGAGACATAGGAAAAAACTGCACAAGGTAGAGATGCAATGAGATGGAGGTCATGAAGACATTCCTTCTGCTAGTATAATATTGTGTCTTACAGTGTTCTACTTTCATGCCACCTTATCTGATCAGTATTATAAAGACCCAAGCAACAAGGATTCCAGCCTTTGAGAATTTTTCAAAATCTAATTCATCTTAAACTTGCAAACGCTCTACTACACAGAAGGGCCTTTTTCTAAGCCTTGTACAGATGGAAAAATCTACAAACAATTTACTAACCAGAGCTCTATTTCTTTATCCTGTACAAATGTGAAATCTTGCAGTACAGCCCATCCTTAAATTACAATTACACCATACATTTTGCTATTTAAGTAACTGTCTGCTACTCCAGTTAATGCACCTGAACTTAATTTGCTGTGAAAATAGAGATTCTGAAATACACACTGCATATAATTTATTTGTTGCCTTTGATAGATCTGCAAACCTGTAAAAAACAAACAACCATTCCTCCTCTCTTGCTGAATAATGTAGAAAATCATCCATGCAAAATAATAGAGACATGTCTTGCAGTAGTGTAAATCATCTCTGAAGGTAGAATCTGAATGACTCAGGAATACTAATATCTGAAATCTTACTCATGAAAGGGAGAGACTAAATGATTTAATAGCTAACATATCCAGGATTATAAATTCTGCTTTTCAGGACTGACTCTACATTCTTGTTGTGAATCTGTTAGAAAGCCAAATGTAGCAAGCTTCTGTTCAGGAGCTTAAAGAATGTGGAGCAGTGTGATTTCTATGGTGAAACAAGAATAACTGTACTTTAAGAACAGGAAGACGCAGCCTTAAAAACAGTTGCGCTAATAGGGGTCCTGAAGGTGGTTTGTAGGCAGTTAGAAGCATATGGCAAGAAATATGAAAATCTGTCCTTGCCTTCATGTTAAAAAAGGTACACAGAAAAGAATCAAAACACCCAAACACCTTCTTAGTAAAATGGAAGAATCTGAGGTACAAGAATTCGGCAGGGATGATGCCAGTTCATTCTAGCTGAGATCTGAGCTATTAGTACTAACTGGGAATAATGAATATTAGATTAAATTACTATGAGATTAGAGAATGAAGTGTAGAAATAAAGGTAAAATGTGACGTCTAAATTTATTGATTTTCTAGCTGTAATAATTTTTCCCTTAAATATATATAGCTCTATTAGTGAGAAAATATATCAGTATGATCAGTTAAGCCCACAGGTGCTGTATCTACTTTGTTCAAAAGATTCATACCTATATTGGCTAGACAAAATCTGCATGAAACAAAGAAAATACATGTCATGATTGTAAATGATTGAAGTGTATTTTGAAAGTAGAAGGCAGTTTACCTTGTACCTTGGAATTCACTCAAACTAAGGTAGGATTCTATATTTTATATGTGAGAAGTAACTAACAGCGGTATTTCGGTACGTCACATTGTTAAGCATTTAACATTGATGACTTATTTTGGTCTGAGTTCACGCAAAGATGTATTGTGTGCATGCACTAAATCACCTGTCTTCTCTCTGAGGCATAATAGGCATAGGAAACCTTCACTGGCACAATTTTAAATTGCATGTTTATTGAAAAGAAAATGAATTATAGCATTTTCTATTTGTAGCATACATCAGTCATGTGTTTTCTCAAGTACTTTTAATGTAAAGATGGTTAAGGTAAGACTCAGAAACCTCATGTTTCTTGAGCAGAAATGCACAAAATTTTAAACCCCCTGTATGTGTATTTACATATATATAGCTTCTATAAGCTTCATGGTAAAAAAAAAAAAATTAAAATTCCATATGTATTTTTTCCAGCTTTACTTCCATATTGTGATAAGACTGAATTTTGTATGTTCTAGAAGCCCCTTTTAAGCCCCTTTTGAAGAATAATAAAGATTAGGACAGCTAAAGTTGGCAACAAGACTCTTCTCTCATGAGTGCCAATTACATCCATTTACATTTATTTCTTGACACAAACACACAAAGCCTCTTTACTGATTTGGATTTTAGTCAGTCTGATTTAATCAGATGCAATTTAATAAACTGATGGTTGAGTATTTATATGTCTGAAGTTAATTTTTTCTCTCCTCATCTCAAATAAAAACAAAATAGGAGTAGAAAACTTATTACAAAGGACAAGAAATCATTAGCAGCATGGTCAAACCTTTCTCATTTAAGGAATAGGTGAAATCTAACCTTATTTCTTCTAGAAAAAGAAAAAAAGACGAAATAAGATGTGACAGGTAATTTTGTAGAGAAGATTATTAAAAAAGTGGTCTTGCTTATCATTTTTGTAGTAAGAAAAGAACACAAATGAAACCCCAACACATTTAACAAAAGTTAAAAGGAAGTAGATGCTTCATACAGCAAATATTTAAATGCATCCAAGAATATAGTGTAGGAATATTAGAAGGCAATTTAGGAAAATTGAAACAGAATTAGAAAACACACTAGTCATGGCACCACCTAAGTTACCATTGCAAATGCTACTACTGCTCATGCTTCAACACATGATCTGATTGTTAGCTGTGGTTAGGAGGGAATTTCCTCTCCAGTATAGAGCTGTATGAGTAATTTGAGGAAATTTTACACTTTTTGCTGAACCACTGAGAAATGAGGAGTTACAGGCAACATACCTGACTGAACTGAGTAGTACTGTTTTTCTTCTAGTGATTATTCTTTGTAGCAATACAGATACATCAAATAGAGAAAAGGACAGAGTGCGTGACTGGTATCTGGACCTACACCTAATGACTGCTTCATGCCTTGGATACCACAAAACCCAGATTGCACATTTTATTTCTAAAAAGTAATCTTTATCGTTCACTTTCTAAATGACATAAACCCACCAATTTTCTTATGTAAATACCTCCAGACACTTTTCAGAGAAAAAATTATTTAAACAGACTGTAGACTTCTGAAGCCATAATGGAGGGTTTGAAACTAAGTATTTATAAACAGTCTTACTTCTATAGTTGTGTTAATCTTTTCAGTGATGCCTTGTGAGCCTTGAACAGCCAAAATCTAAACACATGAGAAACCTCTATGCTCACGAACAACACTCTTCTACCCATAAGGTGTTGTCAATGTGCAACTAAAAAGAGCAAAGATTCAGGCCAACATAAACAGTAATCCTGATCCAAGCCTCCTCCCCCTGCACACATAATTAGGAGATATTCCAAGACGTATTTTCCTGAGAACTACCAAAGGGATGACAGTTCACAAATGTTTTTCCTGCTGTTATAATAATCCCCACAGTCATGAGTTCATGTTGAGGGGACTTAGTCAACTGATAAGAACAAGATCTTGTTAATGTTTCATCAGCTCTTTATGGCAAGGCAAATTAATTCTCTTTCAACGCTTATCTATGCATAATTTTCACAATGTGCTGCTGCATTGCTTGCATTTACCTATATTTAATTTCACATTTATAGATCACGTCCACAGAATTTAAGACATATAGGTGTATATGTCTGCAAATATTTAAAGACCAGATATACAGAAAGTCTCTTCCTGGCAGTGTAGAAAGGCTCCTTGTGGGATGTCAGATGTCTAAATCCCGTGGAAGTACTGAAAACCCTGCCAGCTGTCTGCGGCATCTTTAGGTGCCTAAATGCCTTTAACATATTGGTATTGTATGTCCAGCTCAGCATATGAGAAAGTGATTCAAACTATAGAACAGCAATTAGTACTGTATACAGACTACAATATAGATAGTATAGTACAGAATCTTTTAAAAGGAATGGAAAGAGAAGCCACTGATAGACTATCAAGATTTTGTAAATATCAGCTCTAAAATATATGATACAATCAGTCTAAATATGTACGTATTACTTCAATAAATATATAGCAGGTTCTGCAGAACAGGCAGGCGAACATACATTATTTAAAGATAAATAGGTAATTTCTATAAAATAAAACTTTGTTGCAATTGATGAGATCGTTTTGCTCATGCAAATGAAGTTTATGGTGATGGTTTTTTTCCCAAGACAATCCCACATTTGATGTTGTCGTTCTGCACCCACTGAGAGCAGAACAAACTCCATCAGTTTTATGCTGCATTTTCCTTTCATGCTCCTTTAGGACAACTTTTTATGATGCCTTTATTGTAAAACTCCCATCCATTCTTCTCTTAGTCCAACACCACCAAGACAGCAGAGCAACCATGCACTACATTTTGCATTTGCTAAGCAAAAGCCTTCAAAGCGACTTCATTTCATTTGGGAGCAACCAAAGGCAGAGATTTAAAAGCGGACAGAAAAGTTATGTTGCAACTTAGAACAAATCAAAAAATTTTACTACATGAATTGACTCCTCACCACTCTAACTTTTGTTTACTGTCTCTTACTTCTTTCCATGCTTGAGTGACATGGCATGGAGTATTTTCCTGCTCCAGATACAAAGAGAGCATTTTCCATTGTGCTGAATCAGCTCAGAAACCTGCCCATTTCCTGACAGAGCACAGTATACAAACTGAAGAAAAGGGAAAACCAGCTCCGAGCTAAGGAATATAAATAACCTCAGACAACAGAGCAATTTCTTTGTTTACATGACCCTCCGATGCTTACAAAAAGGATGTGTGGCAAAATGAGATTATTTTGCTGTATGTCTGAGAGTACTGTGCTGCGACATTGCACCTGGTAGCCTGTGGGTGCCAGGGAAGAACCAAAGTAGCACAGCTTAGCCAGCCTCATAAAATTCAACAAATTAAATATTGTTTTGCCAACTTCTTTCGGTCATTTTCCAGAATATTCAACACATTTGACAAATCTACTCAAAAATGCTCTGGATTATTACAGAGGGAATATTTATGATTTTCCTGTCTTGTATATGTCTTGACAAAAGTGTTCTAAAAGGAGACAAAATTTCATTACAACCAGAACAGAGTATGTTTGGACACAAGAAGGAGTAGGAGTCCTTTTTGATAAATTTAACAAAGCTGCTAAATAGGAAAGAAAAAAATCAGACTGAATTCTCCAGCAAAGTTTCTGATAGTAGTAAAATGTGCAGATTATGGCTTTAAGTAGAAGAAATACAAGAATGAGGAAAATGATAAGTGGCTTATCCCTTGAACTTACTGTCATCCAGAGTTTCTAAATTCACTTCACAACTAGGGGTGAGGGGAAAAGAAGGAATGCTAATAGGGAAGTCTAAAAAATTGCAGAAGGAACATCTGACAGGCACTGACAGAAAGCAGCCTCTCCTATGAAGAAGCACCAGATGAGGAGAAACAACATACAGGCTTCTTGTTATATTGAGATATATAGAAGAACAGAGAGAAAAAAAGTACATCCAGTCTGTTCAGTGGTGAGGAGCACGGACCTGTTCTTCATTACCTGGGGCTGGGTAGCTTTTTAAAGTCTGAACATGGAAGCCAAACAGCAGAGCTGTGACCACAAGTCAGCCAAATCCTCACTTGGAGCCAAATGCTCCAGCATGGAACAGATTTTATTTTTACAGCTACATTACATTTTCCTTTATTAAGGTGCCTTAGATTTATTTTTAAACTTTTTTTTTTTTTTTTTTTTTTTTTAATTTGGACGGGCTGGCACTTTCAAATCTCTCAATTATTCTGAAAATAGATCTTTTTTATTGATACAGTGGGCATCTATTAGAATATTAACATGCATGCCAGTATGGCCGGAGCTTATCAGCTGGAAAAACAGAGCTATTCCAGTGGAACCTAATGTTTTGACACATGCTTGCTCTGTAAGTGCCCATGGCAATTCTGGATGTTAATGCCCCTGTACATGAGATGATCAGCCCAAAGCAGAATCAGAAGAATGGAGTGTGTCAATGGGCATCAAGTCAAAACAAAGACTGGCAGTCTCCTGCTGACTCCTAGTGCAAGATGGGTCTTCCTTGCAAGGGTTCAAGCGAACCTACTTCCCTTTGTCTTTTCCTCTGCAGAAGACAATTCCACGGGTGTTGCAGGGGCAGGAACTCCTGGCAGCGTGGCAAGGGGCTTCCTTAACTGGACTATCTAAATTTACCTGTCAACATCTTATGCAAATGGGTAGCGACTAACGAATTGCTTCAAACAAGCGTTTGGATGAAGCTTAAATTTTCCAAATACTAACACAAATTCAAAATGTGGAGGTGACCAAAACTTTCTAAACACCAGATCTGTCCACGTCACACTTGTGTTTGTACCTTCGGGCCTCCTTCTGCAACATGGCTGGAGTGACTCCAACAGCGAGCTTCAGGGAATGCCACTGAAGGCAAACCTGCCAAGGGATGGGGCAGTGGCATTGCAGGACAGCAACTTCCCTCTGAGAATGTATACTGCTGGCTGAAAGGGAAACGGACTGAGAAATCCAGATGGTGCACTAATTCAATTCTTCCCCTCATATGCTGCCTGTACTTAAATCTCCCCACCTACTCTTGTTTTGCAAAGATCCTGTAAACAGATAGCAGTAATTTGTAGCAGGGCAAGTACTGTTCAGGTTTTTAGGGCTTTTCTGCTTATGTTTAAAAGTCACTCTCCAAAGTGCTGTTTCAGATCCCATTGAGGATCAAAGATAAGCATTAAAATACACTATTGAATCCTTTTCTCCAAACATGACAGAACTGGGATTTTATGCTATCAGCAGCAAGAGTACAGAACCTTGCAAACCTTTAGGATAATGACAACTTAAAAAAAAGGAAAAAGAAAAAGTAATCATAACAACCGAATTCCATTTATATAGTTTCCTAAATATCAGCACCCTTATGCAGGTGCAGGTAATGGTGTTAATAATTTTTGGGCAGAAAATTTAGGCAAACCTAAATTAGGCCAAACCACATGGATAACTTGTAATTGCAATAGAAAACCAACAATAGTATGTTATCCAAAATTGCCAGTTATACCTACTCTGCAATGAAAACAAAGAAGTTTCTGGGGAAGATAAAGGCAAAACATAAGGATGACTCATATAAAGAAAGCTTGAAAGCGTGCCTCATGTCCCTTAGCGAGGCAAGTAAAGATCCCCATAATCTTAGGCTCTTGTTTGACTTTGTTTATCTATGCTTAGATAAATGTAAGTAATTAAAATGCACAGCCATGTTACTTAATGTGGGTTAACAAAGTATGAAACCATTCAGCAAACTCATGATTCACGGCAGCACTTGTCAAAAACAGCACATGTACTTCTAACTGAGACACATTATATCTGAAAACCACAATACGTGTTCACATTTTTTTTAACATAAGCAGTCGACTTTTCAGACGTGCTGAGCGACTGCAACTCCTCTAAAAATTAATGGAGCTCACACCAAAGTAATGTACTGGTGTCTGTCCAACTCATTTACTCTTCTAAGTACATTTACTGTGAGGACTTGTACACTTCAATCTCAAACTGTGTTCACAGCAAACTGCGCATGTAACACTGACCAAACTGCCTCACACTTTCTGGTGGGTTTAAAGGATAACAAGAGACAAGCAGCTTTACATTGCTAATATAATATACCAATGAAGTATGTGAGAGCAGTCAGACCAAGTAACCTGGCTAATGCGGACCCAGGTGAAGTGGATACTGATGGTAGCTGTATGTGCATTTCATTTGCCAGAGGTTAATGCCCTTTCCTAGCAAAAGCTTTTTCTTTCTTTTATTCTCTCTTCCCTTTTTTTTTTCCTTTTTTCCCTTTTTTCCTTTTCCTTTCTCCATCATTTCACTAAATTGGGTTAGAAAGCAGACAAACAGTGAAAATGAGAGAGCTAAGAAAGAAATAACCTTTGATGGGGCTGCCAGTGAGATAGGAACATTCAATAGGAAAGAGTAAATATTTCCACCTGGATGATAGTGATGATGAGCAAGTTAGTCTGTCTGTCTGTGATTCATGCCCCCATGAACTCTGCACAAGTTGGGCATATTCAGGAAGGATAACTGTAGTGTGATGCAGAGGCATGAGAGGGCTGTAAGGACAGGACAAGGGAACAGAAAGCTTTTCTTATGGAAGGAGGCTAATAGACACTGGTCTGGTTAGTGTGCAGCAAATAAAGAACAGGAGGAAAGAGGATGGCTCTTCATTAATACATCAGGAATGAAAAAGAGGAAAACAGTCACGCTATAGGGTAAGAGTTGCTTAAAAACAAGGGGGTGTAAAATTCCCATGAGTCAGTTTCTAAAGAGTAAAGCAGCGAGGCTCTGTAGAGGCCCTCAGCAGTTTCACTCAGCCAAGTGTTCAGCCCAACTGGGCACATTTGTGGGAAAGCAATGCTGTGGTTATTCCCCATCCCAGGCTGTGGCTCTGATGCTCTGCCTGTACCACTGTGCACATCCCCATCGCAGGAGCTTGCAGTCAGGCATGGTCTGCCACACAGGGAGAGGGCCAGGAGCAGCACTGAAGCATTCAGTTTGGGAAAATAATTTAAGGGATAAAATCCCCACTGACTGTGGAACTTGCGTGTGGGAAAAACAGTAAGGAGCTAGAGGCAGAGAATGATACCTTTTGGAGGAGGTTGGTGTGAGTGAGATGTAGCAGGCTTTGTTCTGATGTCCCAGTCAAGGCTTAGCTATGTGTTAGTAAGCAGACATGATTCAATGTTATATTGCTCAGACACTGGGGATGGGGATAATCAGGCCAGCCAAGTTCAGACTTTGAATGTGTGAAGAAGGAGGCCACATGAAGAAAAAAGTTGCAATGCAGTCTTGTTGGTGTTTCAATTTATTTTCTCTGAAGCATTTGCAAATGAGAATTTTCCTGGGACTTGATAACCTTTGGCAATGGCAGGGGTGGCAATGACCAACCGAGAACAGCAAGCATTTTAACCCACATCGGCATCACCAGCTTTCTAAATGTAAAAATAATTAATTTGTTTTCATACTTCAAGCTCAGTAAAGCCACAAAACCTCAGGGGCTATCCACACTTGAAAGCTCATTTGGATTAAGGCAGTGTGGGAATTCACACTCCCTGGGCTCTGCTTGAATATTTAAAGTACAGTTGACTTTTACTCCAAGTACAAGTTTTTCATTACTTGACTTAACACATTTTCAAAGAGAGGAGTGTCCACACATAGAGTTACTCTGAAATAACTAACCAGGCACATAGGCAAGTCCTAGCAGCTAGCACTAAAAGTAAATATTTTCAGCACTCAAGCACAGTGCCTATGAGGACTCGCTCACACACTTGGTTTCAGGCAGATGAATGTATCTATCCCATTTGGTAGGGCTGCTAATGCACATGCCAAAATATTTACAGGATTGGGGCCCTGCTTTGTAGAAAGAGATGCATGCTGTGCTGCGGAGTGCCACCTTAAAGAAAAACACAAATCCCCGGGTTGAATGCCAGTGTATCCCATCATCTCTCCCATCTCTCTGATACTATTCCAGTTGGCTCCCTTGCACTCCCAGATAATTCACACATGTTCACTCAAACACAAACCCTATGGCACCCCTTCCCCCTATGAAAAAGTCAGCCAGCTGTTACAAAATTCAGACATTTCATTAACACAGTTTACTGGCTGATACTGCCAAGCAAAATAAAGACAATTAATAATAATCAGGACTGAAGGGCCCGAGACAGCTTATGAGTAAAGGATTGTATTGGTTGTTTAAAAAGGAAAAACTCGCTCCTGCCTGGAGTGATAGGGAACAAAGAGCGGTGATGTATAACCGGGGAGGAAAGAGACTCTCTCCGTGGCTTTTGTAGATTACTGTGTGAATGACAGGAGCGGCAGGAGCAAATACCTCTTTTCATTTGCTCAGCCTGTTGGAGAAGAATAGCAGTGCTTGCCAGTGAAGCTGCAGCTGTGCTCCAGCTCCGTTTAATCACTGTGTATGACTGAGGGTTAATTAGCTGCCATTCTTACTGCTATTTGTTGTTCTACTGAAGATTTGCATAAATGTAAGACTAGGGGGTAACTGATACTTGATTTTTCCCTTCAGAGCGGCCGGTGGTGGAAAATTTGCCCATCCCAAGTGTTTATGTTTGTGGGAGATTCAGTGTTTCCTTTCCATTTGACCTGATCTCCTTTTGGCTGATGAATGGTGAACAAAGAGTTCAAAGTTGCTTATCAAATCAAGACGCCTGTTGGGTTTCTGCCTTTAGAAAGGGGCAGACTAGTTAGATGAAGAGACGACTGAGGGATTAGAAAATTATTCCCAGCTGACAGAGAGGAAAATACATATATGCATGTTTCTATATCTGTATATGTACATATATATGTGATATATTTAAGTGATAGTCATCTCAGTGATATATATGTGATCTATCTGTCTATCCATCCATCCATCCATCCATCCATCCATCCATCCATCCATCCATCCATTCATCATATCCAATCTGGATGGCAAGGAACCAATCATTTGTTAACGATAAAATGTCATTAAAAATTAATGGGAGAGTCAGCACAACCAGAATAAGATGTAGCATATTAGGTAATATGCTGAAAAGTAAGAACTTGTAAGATTTTGTAAGCCTTCTGTTGGACGCAGCTAACATTCAAAGTTCACTTTTTAATAAAAAAAGTATTTAACATGAAACAGGCAATTTCAAAGGAAGGTAAAAATTACTCAGCAGTCCACAGCTACCTGCCAGCAGTGCCTCATGAGAGGGAAGTTCACGATAGAAATTAAGAAATTGCATTAATTCCTCAAAAAATCATAGCAAAATTTTAACACACATCAGTAACAAAATCCCAAACTAGTTTGCAATTAAAGAGAACATTTGAAAATGAAACATCGTATTTTTTTTTTATTTACTATGATCAGGACAATGCTTATGGCTGCTAACCAAAAAAATAAAGAGAAGAATAACTTCCCATTTTTAGTATGTTAACTTGTGCATATGATGATATAGTATGGGTAACTCTTTTCAGTGTTCCCCTTGAACACTTGGTCTGCTACAACTGTTGTTGACAGCCTCTGTAAAATAGTCTAAGGGAAAGAAAAAGACTGAGACACAGAGGTAGTAGATTCTAGATTTCAAATGACTGCTGGAAAGTGTCTTTCAAGTTGACTGTATCACTTTAAAGAGAGGTGACCGTAAGTGAGCACATAGTTATTGCCAGTTTCTAAATCCCAACACAGCTTTGCAGTGTCTCTAGCTCTTCACCTGGTCTCTAAGATGCATGAGCAAATATTCATTTTCTTTTCTTTACAGTTCTATTATCAATCCACCTGACTTCCTACAGACACCTCTGCATATTTTGGGGTAGACACTACCAGAAATCAATCTTTCAGATTCAGAGATGCAAAGAGCATCTAATACACCTGAAATAAATGTGCCTGAAATGGTAACACAGGGCTCCAATACTGCTCCAAGCTCTTAGATGAAATGAACGCCATAGGTTTTAATGCTATATAGATTAACAAACCCACATGAAAATAAAGACAAT
>JANHGB010051184.1:1383-46134 GCA_026283785.1 Coracopsis vasa
TAATACATCTCAGTTGCTTGATGTCTTATTTTGAGCTGGTCACCTGTTATTTGCAGTCTTGTCAGATTTTCTTACTAATCTTGGGAAGAACCCATTAAAATTTCAGGACACAGGAAGATTCATTTGGTTCGGATTTTCCTCAGGGTCTAAAGTGGTGTTTGTCTTCAGAGGGTTAAAGGGCTGACAATTACTAAACATTCATATCACATTAAATGCTGTGTATCTTTCAGGTTCTGTGTCGTCTTTGTCACCTTTGCTTCAGGCTGCTGTGTTAATTGTGCAGCAGATACAAAGAGGCCTTGGATTAGCAAAGTCTTTTTACAGAGCATGTTGGGAAGTTTATGGCCGCTCACAACAACTGCAGATTAACCAACAGGTAAAAGTCCTGTGTTTGAAAGCTTCTCGTACATCATCTAGATACGTGAAAAATACCATTTCATGAGGCTAGTGTTTGAGATACTCTGTTTCTGAAATGCCTGAACAAGGGGTTTGTCAGTCATTTTGCAGATAGTGGCTAACTCTTTTGCAGCATAAGGGAGCCAGAGGACATCCAGCTGGACTCTGAGGCTTGGCTTTTAACAGCTTCAGCTGAGTCTTTGGGATATTAATGCTAATGAATCTATGGCTTGAAACACTGTGCACACTGTCATCTGGAGATAACTGTATTCACTACCCATTTTAAACTGTACCGTTTGATATTTCACTTATGGTAGGAATGTCTTGGTACGTTTACCATGTAGGTTATGTAGTGTTTGTAGAACATCGGGTTTATAATGATTTAACAAATGCATATAATGAAAGTGTTCCCTGCACTATTGTGCTTGAATACTTGCTTGAATATGATTCTAAACTGCTTTTTGGTTGTTTATTGTAGGCTGTGTTAGAATTGGTTACAAAGCATGCTTCATCTCTGGCTTCCCATGAAACTTGGGGTGACTCCTTGCTAGCAATGGGACTGTGGCCAGACTGCCTACCTACAGGTCTGTTTGCAGCTGAAGACTCGCTTCTTTCGACAGTCCAGAGTGATGCTCAGGTCCTAATGTATTGTTTGAATAGACTAAACCTTAAAAACTGCAGGTAGGCAAGGAACATTTTTTGTCTAATTAATAAGAAATAAGATATGTGTGAACCACTGGTGGCATGTCATTGTTCCCTGCAAAAGTATATGTTGAGCAAATTGTGTGGGTAGAGACTGGGGTCATCACACTGTAACTGAGTCTCCTATTACCTTTTCATGCAACTGCTACAAATACAAGTTTATTTACTGCTTTATTCTTCAGACCAAAATGCTCTATTCAATATTCAATAAGTACATTTGACCCATTTTGAGTTAGGACTAGGCATTTAACAAAAAATGGGAATGCAAACACTGGTAAAAAAGGTAATAAGAGCCCCAAAAATATCTTCCTCTGATTTCTTTCTCAGCTTTAAAAAAATTATTACTTAATTGGTTTGAAATACACAATGATCCTCTGTACTTCTTGCTTTCATGTAAACAATTACTAATCAGTTATTTTAAATCTGATAGCTTTAGGTGAAAAAACCCAAATTTCCTCCTTCAAACAGAGCTGCCTGAAAGAAGTCTCATGTGCAGGGGCCATATGCAAAAACTCTTTTAATGATTTCTTTTGCAATGTAACTGTTAATTTCACAACATTGATGCAAAATCTTCCTGCCTTCCTGATTTGCTTAATGACCTATTGTGGGCAGGTTCTGTGGTTTGCTTCCAGTGAAAGATCAAGCTGTGTAAGTTAGTACTAAGATATAACGTTAACCATAGCAATGTGCTGTGCTCTTTTGCTGGCTTCTTTTTATCAATATCTCTCCCTCTCCTGTCTCTTTTTTCAAATTTACCTTTGCTTATCATTCCGGTGCACAAATCAAATATAATTTCTCAGTGAAATGCTGTGCATATTCACTTCTGTCACTGCATGATTTTTTTGACAATAGTGAGCTTCTAATAGTAGACACCCGCAAGTGATTCGAGGCTGGAAACTAAAGCTAAATAAAGAGGAGATGCTATTTTGGAACTGGCAGTTTGAGCCCTGGATTGCTGGACTTCACGTCTTTGTGTTTCAGGACATTACCACTGACTCTGCAAGATCTCCAAAAAATTATGCAGTCCACTAATCCCGAGAGTCTCAAATTCAGTGCTGTTGAGATAGATGCAAACTGGATGGATAAAATGGAAGTTCTCCAGGCCTCAGTGAAACTGTTCATAGAAAAGGCAACCAATCAAGATTGGTCATTGAGAGTGAAATGGCTTAACTCCTTAGCCAAAAGTCTGCCACAGGTGCTTGGTATGTAATCATTTAACTTTCTCTTTTGCCTAAGAGCTGATTCATTATATTTTCACAATCATAAGTCTTCTGTGAAAACATTCAGACCATTAAAATGATCTGATTTAAAAGTTCTCAACTCTCCACACTAAGTCAAGGGCATTGAGGTTCCAGGGAGAGGCAAAACCAAGTTATGCATATTAGGGACAACATGAGACTTTGGGCTAAACATTGCCTTTTATTATTCAAGTGTGTATTTAACCTATTTTGCTTCTGAATTACAGTGCTTTTTGGATACCTCTTGGTCTATGTAAGCAAATATGCCTTTCTCTTCCCTAACTTTTTTTTTTTTTGATAGTGATAGTAAAAACAGTAGAATACCTTCTGCTTATATAGTGTTAAAATACAAGTGGTTAAAAAGCCAGGAAACTGCAGAACTGAGACTTCCTGAAGTTGTGTTGCCTGAACATTCAGAATAGCAGCTGAGATGGAGATATTCATTGCTTAATTACATTAATCACATTAAACTTGTGGAGAATTTAGACAGGCTAAGTAATTCACACAGTTCCATGTATGGTGTGAAATCTCAGACTCTATTGTCCCTAGATGAATAGGATTGCTCCCCCTTGATCTTGCCATCTTTCCAGGCAGGTGTGTTTCTAAACTGGAAGATATCTAGAAAGTTACCTTTAATGACAGGTATGCCTTTTTTTTTTAACTGGGACCAAAAAGAAAAATCAACAATAGATGTATTGAGCGGAAGATTTGAAGGTATAAACTCATGGGTTTTTCACAAACCGTATTTTTAATATCATTCAAGTATCAGTATTATCAGAAGTATTACCAGTTTAACTAGAACTCTTTAATGGAGTTATCTCTTTGGCCATGATATTCTGACAGCTTTTAAGACCTCTTAGAGCTAATACAAAATAAGAGCAGTCAATGTGTCCAGAGTGCATGCACAAATAAGATTGAGGATGCTGGTGCTGGCTCTGTTGAAGTCATTCATTTGTACTAAATGCTCTTATCTTTACACCTATGTTCTCTTCCCTTCACCTACAGATCCGGTGCGGATTCAGCTGGAAGCAGGTGCTGTAGCCCTTGGTAGTTTTTATGCCAGTCCTCTCTCATCTGGAGTCAGTAACATGATCAAGTTGCTACAGCCAACTATGACAGGTAGTTCTGAAAAAATTGGATATAAACCATCAGTGCTTCCTTTATTTGTTCTTTGAACACTTTGTAACCCTTCGTAGGAAATGTGTGTACCCAAAGACTAAATTCTTACTATACATTGCTTTTGTTGCTAAAGAAATAACAATAAAGCCATTCTTGCTGTCTTGAACTGCAAATATGGCAATTAGATGTTATTCATTCTGAGTTACTGCTTGGGCTTAAAATGTGACATCATCCTATGCAAATTAGGTGTAAGTGCTAGGACTATGAATCCTGACTGCATATTTGTGACCCAGGTGTATTCCTACAGCTGAGTTAAGTGGTGTTCTTAAGAGTGATGCAGGCACCTACTGCTTTTCTGAGTGGATATTTAGGCATCCTGTTTTTTCCCAGCATTTATTGTGTTGATCTATCTGAAATCTACGTTGAGACCTATAATTTTCTCTCACTGTTTATAGAGAGCTCAGGCCTATGATTTCCTTTGCAAGCTTGTTGGGTATTGACAGTTGCATACAGTGACACTGGACCCTTTATGAATGGTCCTTCGTGTCTCACCTGGACTGTGAAGGAAAAGGGAGTTGGGCTTCAGTTTCCAGGCTGTCTTTTGTGTATTCTGACCACTGGTTGGTTTACTTTCAGTGCTCTGTTTTACCGAACCTGCAGTCAACTTAATGCTTTTCTGTTTGGATGTCTGGAGCGAGGGACCTTAAGTCTGCCCTCCTTCCTCTTAGGCTTCCTTCTTTCTTTCCTGAGTGTTCATAGGCAGGGGGATCAAGGAAAGTCCTTAAATCTTGTCCTGTCCTGTCTTGTCTGCCTTCCCAGATGAACATGTGATGCCTCTGGATCCAAGGTGGAATATGCAGTTTTTGGATATCATTAGAAATTCAATGAATTTTGATACAGAAATGGAACACACAGATCAGCTCCTGATCCTTTTAAAGTCTGTAGCAAATCGGTAGGTAACAGAAAAATCTTGTGAAGATTGCCCAATGACTGTAATCAGTGCTGTATAAACACTTTTGGTATCTGCCAAGTACATTTTTAGGTTTTGATAGATGTGATCTGAATTAACGAGGTAGAGGTTCTGCACAAGTATTCAAATTCTTTGCTTCTGTTCTCTGTAGATGCAGACTAAACCAAATCACTTAATATAGGGAGCAGAGCTCCAGCATTCTGTATAGGCTGGAATACTTCAAGGACAGAGCAGAACTCTAGGATAAGGCATAAGAGAGGCAGAAGCAGTGGTGTGAAATCTCTGACATAAATAGTTGCCCTGCTTTTGGATTTGGACTGCTTTTGCTAATAAGAGCAAAAAGTACATATTTTGCAGTTGCAATATAAGGGAGCAGCTGCTCACATATCCTACAGGTGGTGGTGTTGCATCTGCTTAGTAGCTCACTACTATTTCCTTCCTGGTAATTGCTGAAGTCAGGAATCTGCTCTGTGTGAAGCTTGCTTCTGCAGAAACCATATTAAGCAATTAGTTATGCTGCACTTGATTCTTATTTCATAATACAGTGAAATATGAAATGTCACTTTGTAGTTCACCATTCTCATAAGGCAGAGACTTTAAAATGGTACTGAATTGCTAACAACTTTATTTTTAATTCAGGGCAGTATTATTTCTTGACCGAGAAAAAAGAAGCTACATTGAGAAGAATTTGATTACCAGCAAGAAGCCAAGAAACAGTGTTCTGAGAATGTCTCTAGATTTCCGCAAAGGTGGGTTGATTTCCACTCTTCCTTTTGGTCCCATGCTCAATTTGAAATACGGTTAATTTGCACTGTTATGAAATGTGTAATTTAAATATGGTGTGTCCTGAATGTGTGAAGAAAGATAGTGTGAATGTACAGCAGCCAGATGAGGACTAATATGACATGTAACAAATTATTCTCAAATTTGATATACCTTATGCTACAGCTTTTTATGCCCAGCCTTTACTAGGTAATGAGTGAATGTAATTTCTCTCTTAATTATCTAAATTTTAAGTTGATGGTGGAGAGAAATTTGAATAGCGTTTTGTCTTTTAGTAAGAATTGCTAAGTTCTCCAGATGTGCTTTTGTTCTAATCCACTTTCTACTGTTTTATGTAAGTAGGATGTTTTGCTCCTGAAACAAAGGGGAAAAAATCAGTGATGAAGTTAATGTGTTGCATCAAAGCAATTGATCAGTGCTTCCCTCATGATGGATTTTTTTTCAATACATTAAGTATATAGAGGTAATAGAATTGTGCAAATAGTGAAGGTCTACTTTTATTGCTTCAATTCTTAGATCTTTTCAGGCTTTTTTTCCCCAACCATAGCGAGAATTTAGTGATCAGAAATTGACCCTTATGTGATGTGTCTGGAATACTTAAGTGTCTCTCCCTTTTTTCCCCTCTTCCCTAAACCTCAGATCCAGGAAGTTACACCTGTCTTCCTCATGCAATTGTGGTCAACCTTGCTGCTTTCTTTGAACTTTGGGATGCCTTTGCATTTCACTGGGTGAAGTCTACCCAAGTGGCCTTAAATGATGATGACATGCACGATGTGAGTAGACTTTTTGTATGACATTTATGGAAGTTCAGTGAAATGAGATTGCATGCAGAACACTTTTTAGTTTCAGGAACCATGAAGTAAACCACAGTGCTTCTGTTGGCATTCAGAATATGCCTGACACCATGCAAATATTAGTGTTTGTTTCAGTAGCTGTATTTGTGCTCCATCTTCTTACTTCTTTTGTGCGGAATGCAGATTTTGAGCCATAAAGAGATCTGACAATGACATTGTAGACTTGGTGCAGGGATTGCATGGCCAGTAGAGCCATGTGGTATTTTTAGAGAACATACAGCTGAGTACTGGTTATGTACCACTAAACACAAAGCCTTATGTGAGTTTGAATTTAACGCAGGTGTTGGTGGCTTTGCTTTTCTTTTGCTTGAAGCACAAACTGTTCTGTAACATACAGCATGGAGAAAACTGTCACCTTTTTGCCTTGTTTTTAGATACTATACTGCTTTCTGTGGCGCGACAGGTTCTGGGCAGTCTCTGACACTCTGACAGTGGATTCACCAGGGTTGTCACTTCTGTCTCTGCACTGGCACTGGGTTATGAAGCATCTAATTGACAGAATTCCTCAGATGCTTATTGGATCAGATGAGCACAAGTGAGTAGCTTTGATTTGTGTTTCTGTTAAATAGTTGTATAAATTATTTATAGAGCTCTATGCATTTTCTTTAGTATTATCGCTAATAAGCGTTGTTTGGCATTAGCATCCAAATTGTGTGCCATTAGCGATGCAAGTACAATGTATTAAATAGCTGTTCATTTTTAAAATTCAGGTTTCTTAGCACTGGCCTTGCCCAAGTGACCATCTAGAATTCTTATCCTTCAGGGGATGGATAAGAGAAGGGGCTTTTCTTGTGCATCCTTTTGCCTTGTTTCTCAGACTTCTGGGTTAACTGAGTGGACTTTTTTCTCCCCACACCCCCTAATTTATTTTTTTTTATCTACAAGGTTTTCCAGGGAAATTCAGTCTGTTTCACAGCACATTCAGAGCTGCTTGGCCAATCCTACTGGAATTTCTGCCAACATGAAGATATTACAGAAGTCTCTAGGAAGACCTCTTCCTTTTAAGGTATCAGTACTCTGTTTACAAAAAAACCTTGTATTTACAGTAATATCCAAGTATGCTTTGAAATGACCATGAAGATTTACAGCACTTGCTTTCCAGGCCAGCGAAAACACATTCCTTTTGGACTTGTTAGATTGATTAAAAAGACTATTTCAGTATATGTTAATGTACATCTTTTTTTGGTTTTGTTTTTTTGTTTTGTTTTGTTCTTTTTGTGTGTGAAATCTATCAGTTATCCAGATAGCACTTCTGCTATTAATTATGCTTTATATAGATAGCAGTCATTTAATATAGGGTGGTGCCCAAGCATAAAAATATTACTCCTTGCTCTGATCTGGAGACTTGTGAATATCAGTATACCACCTGCTTATTTAGTGAATATATGTGTATGTAGACTAGACCATGTACTTCCTTTTATACAGGACAGGATGGGGCTGCTTTATGACTTACCAAGACAAGGCTTCTTAACTTCGACAGTAATGGAATTTTTCTTTTCTTAAGTTATTTCAGCAACTGGTGTCATTCAGCTTAAAAAAAATCTCACAATAAATTTTTCTGAACAATACAAATCCCTTTTTAAAGCAGGGCACAGCTAGTTGTGTAGGTGGCTCACGCTGGTGATTAATAATGGGACCTAGGGTTTTATGACCTTATCTCTCAAAGATACCAGCTGCTCAAAAACACACAGTTACTTTGTGGGTCTCTGAAGAACATGTGATGCTTTCTGAGAATTTTGGGAGATTTTTCAAGGCATCCAAATATATTCAAATTGCAGGTGTAAACTGCAGTTTCTTTTAAATGACAGTAGCTTCTGGCAGTTTTATTATTTTGTCTATTTAGTGCACTTAGTTTTGGTAAGTTGCTGTGTTGAAGTGTTGTTTGCATAATCTATATAGCTTCTTCATGAAGGAAGAAGAAACAAACCCCAAAACTTGACAAGGAGGAATTGCAGCCAGCTACTTCAATTTCATTCTTCCTGCTGTATTGAGTAGGACTACAAAAGAATTGTTAAGTTGTTGTTGCAAGTTAATTTATATATACTTGTGCTTCAGTCAGGCGTATGTGAATTTTAAATACTAGTTGTGACTGCAGTCACAGATCTTGTTTGTTATTTTGTTAGATCTGCTGAAACAAATTGTCCTTTTTCATGTTTGCAGGATAAACTGGGCATGGAATGTTTTTCTCAGTTAAAAGTTCTCAGCAAACCACTTAACATCTTGGAACTAAGATTGGCCTTTGGAGAAAGTAGATGGCAGGAAAAAATGTGCTGTCTGAAAATTGCAGCTACTGGATGGAAGATGAAGAAAGCATTGCTGCAAGCTGATGGCCTGATAATTAGAGCAAATCATTTAGAAGACATTAGTCTGGGTAGGTAACGCTTTTGAACAGGATGATTTCTGCCATCTCCATTCTTTTTCTCTTTATGAAAATGGAAGGATGTGAAATGTTCACTGGCAAGAAATACAGTACATGAATTTATGTGCCTCTTGCACTCTGTCAAACAGGTCAATTAAAGATGTTTTTGAAAGCTGTACATTCACAGCTGAGAGCAGAAGGAGTTATGTATAGTTATTCAGAAGAAAGGTTTACTGAAGATACCGTCTCCAACCAGGTAGACCCTGCCTTGTTAAACCAGCTCTGCAGTCGGGTTCAGCTGTGGCCTGCGATGGAATACATCAGTGTTCTCTGGCAGTACAAATTGACAGCAGATTATGTGGCCAAGGCTTGTGCAAGAAGGTGAGAGAAAGGCTGGAGAAGGAAATCCTATATTCCTTTCATGAGGTTCAGAATCCCTACCTAAAAGCTGTAACTTTAAAAATGCTGTAACTTTTTAAAAGTGCTTTACATCTGTATGTAAATTTGTGTATGTGTGTACATATATTTTATATATATAGCTGTATGTATGTATGTGTATAGGTATATGTGGTGCATACATGTGTTTATATATATTTATGTATATAAATATATAGTCACTCCTTTGCATGCAGAATTGCACTTGGCCATCTATAAAAGGTATCAGCAAAAGAGTAGTTTAGTGTCATACTGAGAAAGTAGTTTTCCTCTTTTCTAGCTTCATTGATGCACGTATAGGAATGCACGTATAGGAGTCCCCTTGGATAAACATATTAGACTCCAGAAATTGCTTTATTAATGGTAGAATGGATTATAGGTGGATGAAAACTAAAACCTTGTGTTTAGTGAATAGTACATAGTATTTTCCTTTTGGAAATACATAGTATTTACGTTTTACTGAAATAGAACAGTCCTTCATGTTAGGAATCAACATGAAAATGTTTATCACCATATTTCTGGAGGTTATTGTAGAAAGACTAAATTAGACCTAGTGATGGAGAAGGTACATTAGCAGGCATGCTTCCTTTTGTGTAAACTACACACCTGTACTCATAGTTTAAGTTAACATTATTAATTTGAGAAGTGATAGTGTTGTTTTAAGGGGCCAAGTGTATTTTTTTTTTGACTGTTTTGCCATTCCTTAAAAGAGAGCTCTTCATTTATGGATTTCAGTGAAAGTAATTTTTTGTACAATTAGACTCCTGAAATCATTGATTCACTCTTGAATTCAGCCAAGTTCTGATTTTCAGAACTATAAAGCTGGAAGACAGTTTGTCCCCAGATGTTTTGTATGTTTGGCTGAACATGTAGCTTATAGGTAGAGAAGATTCCACTTCTTCCCCTTTTTGTTGAGTTTCGATTTTGCCAGCCTTAAAGGATGCAAGTTTTTTGAGGGCATGCTCTTCTTCAGTGTTTAAAATGCTGTTATTTAACCTTTCAGGGAGTCTTAGTTACTGTGACTTCCCCTGCATTCTCAATTTGTTTTACTATCCAAATTATGTATTTCATGTGCCCTGCTTACTTAGTTGTATTTGTTTCACCTGCTACAGGGAGACCTGCAGTCAAGAACTAAGCATACGTTCAGATCTAGTTCAGCTTATAACTTTTTCCCTGAAGTTGACCCCAGCTGCTTCTCACCAGCTGTCTGGACTGTGGCACTTGTTACACCTTAACGAAGTAAGAACAAATTTTAGTTTAATTAGTCTTGCAGAAGTTTTCAACAGACTCTTCAAAATAGGTTTATCTGTGTAAGACTTTCGACATGCAGTTTCATTACCTGTGCCTGACAGTAATTAATCCTTATCTTAATGAGAAAGGCTATTAACCGTGAGCATGCAAAAAGTGTAATTAAAACACGACATTAAAACATACATAAAACACAGTGAAGTCTTAAATAACATAATTCTGTATGGTCTAATTTCTTAGCATTGTTTCATTCATCCACCTGTGACCTAATGGAAACAGGAAATTGAATGGCAGGTGTCAGCCTGCTTGTATCCATGTATTCAAAGTAATTTTATGCTGAAAAATACTTTCCTGTGTTCCTGTGCCTCTAAATTTGTTGGTTTGGTTTTTTTAGGTCTGTGTTGCAAATCAGATAGACAAAACCAGTTATTTGATGCTTTTTCTGTAGAGCACTTAATATGTCAGAGAAATTCTGATTGGTTAATATTAGCTCTGATACAGTGGTGGTTGTCTTCCCACAAAGCTCAGTAAACCACCAAATTCACTTTAAATGCTTCAGAGCAGAGCACTGGGTAGTTTTACCTGTCTCATGCTTATGCAGCCTCGTGTATTGTAACAAAAGGTTGCACAGTCATAGAGTGGAGGCTTTTTTCTGAAAACTTGCTCTGTATACATGCTGCATGTTTCACAGGAGGCAGTGCAGACCTCAGGAAGTCTGCTCTTTGAGAAGAGGTGCAAGCAAACACTGTGTGAATTTGAAAAGGATCTTGAGGAATATCTTGTAGTATCCCTACTGCAAAACTGTATCATACTTTTCGTGTGTGTATGTGCTTGATTCTCTTCTGCTCCCTGTAACTTATTCTCAGCTCTAGGTTTCTCTCTCTCACCTTAGATATCCCATGAGGAAATGTCTAGTCTGTCATCTCAACTAGTTAATGCTGCGTTAGCATCTTTTTGGAGCAGTACTTTCGCCGTGGACCCAGACTACTGGTTGACTTGGAGGCCGCTACCTGCAACAGAGGAAAAGAACTTTTCTAAGTCGCATGTGAACTGTTCTATGAAGGTTTGTCTCTTCTGACCTGATCAAATAACTAGGCTGAATACTCTTTTATTAAATAATTCAGCAGCTTTCTAGAGCAATACTGTAAGTTCTAGCATAGTCAGTGCAAGCTACATCTGAACAATCTAACTCTTAATCTCTTAATTTAGGGCCCAGGTATTTTGACCCGAGCCGTTTTCTCAAAGTGCTTGTTTGAAATTCTAACTAGCAGCAGCAAGACAAGCCAGTGGGATGTGAGTGGGCTTCCTGTTCTGTCATCATCCCATGTGACACTGGGAGAATGGATGGAGAGAGCACAGCAGCTTCATGAAGTCAGCACAGTAGTGTGGACCAACCTGGCTGTCTCTTCAGTAGCAGATTTTAGGTATTAAACCCTCTCTTGCACGTATCTTATTTAAATGAGGCGTGATACAACAAGCTTACTTACTATGTGTAAACTTTTCTCATTCCTTCGCCTCCAGACACACAGATGCTAAACTGCAGGGAATAGTGCTAAGCAGACAGCTGTCTGCCCTGGTAGATCTGGTTCCAATGGATCTTCAAGGAGAATTTTTGGACTGCTGTGAGAAGCTCTGTGTCAAGGATCCTGTTGCATATGAGTACCTTCTCAAGATACTTAAAAGCATCATTGATCAGGAGTTACTTCCTAGAGAATTCGTGTTTCTCCTGCTCACTTGCTTGCAGCAGTTCTTTGGGGAAGGGCTTAAGGAATTACCAGAGACAGCTTGGCGAGGAAGCCTCTGGGTGAATATTGGTTTGCTGCAGATCCAGGTGTGGCTTCCACAGACCAGGTTTGATCCAGCTATTAAAAGAGAATACAAGCTCAAGTATGCAAAAGAAGAGGTGAGTGTGGAGCCGAGCTGGCTCTTACCTCTGTAATGTGTAAAATCAATGGAAAGGAGTTTGGCTTGGGTGTTCTTGCGCAAATATTTGCTCATGATTTTCAAACTATACAGTTAAAACTTCTTTTAATGTCCAAGACGATATACCAGAATCTCAGTATGGTTTATTCTTTCCTTTCCAGTTACACCAGCTGGACTGTGAATGGAAAACAAATGATTTCTCATCCCAGCTGCATACAGGAAAAAGTGTTGAAGATGAAGCCATCAGCAACTATATTCATCCCCATCTCAGGTAACATCTCAGACAATTAACTCTTCTCTTTTAAATTGGAAATTTCATCTTCAGGTGCTTGGGCTTCAAAGCTCTTCTCCACAGCTTTACAGCATTTGTATTTTCTATGGAAGTGAAAATAAAACTGTACATCTAAATTATGGTAGTTTCATTAGCATGTGACAATGTTATTAACAAATTGAAATAACATGGAATGTGTATCTCTCACTGTAACCCTTCAAGGCCTTGATAGAGGCCAGTGCTATTCTGCAGAGTTCTTGGAATGATTGTACTCGGTAGAAATCTCCAGGTGTGTATTTTAGCAACAGCCTTTGCCTACAGTGCTGTGAGTGAATTAAATTTCTTACCACATAGAGTACGCTGTTGACATTCAGAATTTGTAGCCATTGTTTTGTTCTGGTTTTTTGTTTGTTTGCTTTTGGTTTTTTATCTGAGGAGCTTGAGGAAATTCTAAGTGGACAGACTTCTACTTTGTGCAGGTTTCCAAGTGCTCCTTGTACATGGAGATAAAAACTGAGTATTATTCATTATTTTCCACTACTGCGGAAGTTTTTTATTTCAATGTTATATGCATAGAGGATCTGATAATTCTGTGCTATTGCTTAAAGAGAATAGTCATTGAAACCAAGTTCTGAATGGCTGAGTTTTACCAATTGCTTCCAGTAATACTACTTTTTCCTTAATGCTCACAAAGCATCAGGTAGCAAGCAAAATAGTAATGAAAGTTTGTTGAAGTGTCGGAGGGAGTCCGAAGTGGGGAAGAGAAGTGCATATGCATGCTGTATGGGTGTCATTTTCTGTTTTTTCCTTATTTGCTGTATCATACAAACTAGCAGAATATTTCTGATGCATCTTTTAATGTATCTGTCAGATATATATAAACATATTTATATGAAATAAGTTTATATGTTTAAACTGGTCAATATTATTTCTTAACAGACTGTTGCATGAAAGAATGCAAAGGTTGAAGGAGCAAATAAACAGTCTTTCCAGAAAAAAGGCCTTCAGGCCTCCAGCTCCACCCTATGACTGTTTATACCAGGAGGCTCACCAGTACATCAACAGCATAGCACGGGTTTCTTCAGTCCAAGATCTTACAGCCCGCCTTCTGCAGTTCCTCCATGGGGAAAGACCTAAATCACTCCAGGCAATACAAAACCTGTTAAATGAGGAAGCATCTTGGCAACAATCACACCATCAGTTTAGAAAACACCTGGCAGAGGACTATGCTATGTTCCCTGATGCCATCATTCCACTGCAAGCTGCCATCTTACAGTTGCAACATGGCATGCGATTAGTGGCTTCTGAAGTCTATGCAATGCTCAAAAGATTCGTGCGTCCAGCAGATCTCACCAACCTCCTCACTTCTTTGTTGGCATTTCCTTCTGTTGGCCGTGACTTCCCCAATTTCCTTGCTCGTGCAGAAATTTTATGCTCAGTGAATTCAGTTGAGGTCCTTCATGGACTTAAAAAGTTTTCTCTAAAGCACTCTGAAGGAGAATCTCAGGGGGTAGAGCAGCCCTGCCCAACTCTGGAACAACTTCTTGTCAGTGCTTTGCTGCATCTTCAGTCCCATGTACTATTCAGGGGAGAGATGGACCAGAAATCCCTGCAGCTTTTTAGACATCTGTGTCAGGTAACATCATAGCCTGTAATGGTTACCAAAGATGTTCTTTATATTAAAAAAAAAACAACAACAAAACCCAAAACCGCACCCACAAAAAACCAAACCAAACCAAAACCAGACTTTGTAGAGAGTTGCTTTACAAAATAATTAAGAAAGGAGACTAGAACTTGTCCAAGCACTCTGTTTCATTCTGTTTTCTGTGGGTTTTCCTCATTGGCTTAAGAAGATAAGTCACAAGTCTTCCTTCAAGTTAGATGGCTTTGATTTATACTGTTGTAGAGGAGGAAAGAGCCAAATGAGATATGTGCTACCCCTTTGATGAAATCTGAGGTGATTTTGTATAAAAGCGTGATGCTTTGTGTTTCCTTAGGCAATTGTAAATGAATGGGATGAACAGGAACGCCGTGCCCAAGAGCGGGAGGCAATGGAACACAGTTTGTACAGATACAGAAGTAAAAGTCATGGGAAAGGATTGACTGAGGAAGAGGAGGAAGAAAAAGAGTTTAGGAGGAGATTTCCTCTTCATGAAAAGGTAACAACTGTCACTCTGGAAAGAAACCCCAAAATTATGTCTGAAGTAGCTCCTGAAAATATATGCTTTAAGTAAAATGAGGTGAGACATGAGACAGGTTTTCCTTCAGCCAAAAGAAAAATGTGGGGTAGATTTTGATAGAACAGTATCAAGTACTGTGGTTTTAGTTTACTGTACCTTCTGGTTGTAGGAAGGTTTTGAAATTAATTTCCAGACTTGAACCGTACTGTGGTTTGCCTGAATAATCCCAAATTCCATAACTGAATGACAATATAATTAATTATTTGTTGTAAAATTCTGGGATTTGATTCATTTTAGCAAGTAGGGTCATTTGGGGGTTTATTACGTGTGAAGAGGGCTGATCTCCTTAAAACTGAGGTTTTTTTCGGTATTAGCTGTCCTGCGTTACTGAACAACTTTTGAACTGTGGCTTCACCAAGCAATGTTGTGCAGTACAGAAAGCCATGAGAAAGTTATGTGTCATTGTGTTGATGGGGAGGGGAGACATTAAAGGAAGAAATTATAATTGACTTTTTTGATTCTCACATAATTTGCAGGACTTTGAAGATATCACAGCTCAGCCAAGCCTCGAAGAAAAAATGGAAACTGAAGATCCATTGGAAGACCAGCTGGAAGTTGATAGAGCCCTTTTGTCCAAGAGCTCTATGCAAACAGTAATGATGGTTCATCAAAAGTTGTGCTTAAACTTTGCTCGATCCCTGTGGTATCAACAGAGTCTGCCTTCTCATCAAGCCAAACATTATTTCAGTACATTTATTTCCTGCTATCAGACTGGTGCATGCCTGGTGTCACAATTCTATCCTTTAATTGGTAAGATTGCTAGCAATATTTCAGATGTGCAGGCCTAGCTTTGTAATGAACTGTTTCAAATTAATCATATTGCAGGTCATGAAACAGGCCTTTTATGGGAAAAGTGCATAAAACCAGATTACATTTTTCTAAAGATTTTGCCCCATGTTTGGAATTGTCTCAGTGGAATGCTTTGATTTTTATTCTTTTATGGATTTTTTTTTTAATTCCATTTGTTAACATATAAGACAAACACAGTTTAAGAATAAATTGAATAATCTACTACAGACATTTTAATCACTTGGATCTGCATAATCCTGTGGAAGATGATGTACTTGCAGAAGTTTCCCAGAAGTAAAACTTGCAATTAAGTTCATAAAAGAATTGGTTTAAAGGGAGCTTCTATAATTAAAAAACCCCCAAGGGTTGATTTTCTTAATTTTTTTTTTCTCTGAACTTTGGCACACTTGCTGTGTAAATCATTAGTATAACAATGTTTGAGACATCAGGATCATGGCTTCTCAAAGCAGAGCTATACTTCAGTTCTAATAAATGTATATGTGTGCAGTTAAGAAAAAGCAGATAATGTCTGCTGTTTCTACAGTAACTTATGTTTATGTTCATACCTGAGATGTAATATATATGATTTTATTTTTTTTGCGCATGTGTTGGATGACCTATTCACAGAACCTTGCTACTAATTCTGTTGTAACTCTCCTTGATGTGAATTTATGCACAGAGGAACTGTGGTCTTCTGATAGGATTACAGCTCACCCTTAGGATGCTGATTTTACTTTTATACAAAAATTTGATAAAATAGGGAATGTAAACTTTAAGTATGTCACTTTGTTCCATACTCCCATCTCATTGCTTATGTCTGGCATATTGTTATGTCCTTGTAATACATAACGTGCTGAGGCTTGGGATACAGGAAAAAAATCCCCCACGTATGTTCAACTGATAATACATGTAATGTCTTTCTTTTTTTGCTTCCTAGGTGCTGAAATGAATGATACTCTTTTGGGAAGCCAACTTCTAGCTAGCACTCTTCTTCATAATACCTTTTTTGAGGAACTAACTTCAGATCTTGTGCTTCTTCAAGATGGCCCATATGACTTCTACCAGCATCCTAATATTCAGCAAGTCCGACAGTGCCAACCTGTACTTGATAGCTTTGCTAAAGAAGTAAATAGGCTACTTCAGGAATGGCCAGAGCATCCAGTACTTGTGCAGGTAGAAAGACCTCAAAAAGTGTTTGGGTAAAAGTGGAACGTTTTAGAATTGCATTTGTGTGTAAAAGTGTGTATAGGCATATGTAGGCATACACTTGCCTAAATGTTGTGTGTATTACTTATGCAGGTATTTTGAAGTCATTAGGTATTAACTGTTGTATTTGAGTTAGGAAATGTTAAGTGATGTTCACTGCCTACTCCAATCTTACAGCATTCAGTCTACTATACCTGAAAGATTCCTGAGGTATTTTGCTGTTTGGGCTCCTGGATGTTTTTTTCCAAAATTCTTTCATTGTGCTTTACAATGGATATCTTGGGTCCCATTTATAGGGCCTGTGTGGCTCTCAGGTTATATTTCTTAGACTAATGCAGAAACTCGGAATCAATTGAAACTCTTTTCATTAGGTCATTTGTGCTAATTTCCATGAGTGCATTTTCCTTCACTGAACTACTAGTGAGCTTATACTAAAACAAGGAACCAGTTTAAAATTAAAGAAATAAATAGATAGATAGATAGGTAGTCTTATCTCCTGCAGGGGAGGGTTATGCTAATACAAATTAGCTGAACTTCGTGACTGCTTCTGTTAAAGATCAGTTACTGTAGGTTGAATACTTGGTTTTCGTTCTGCAGCTGTTAGTTGTGATGGACAGAATCCGGAGTTTTCCACTCTCTAGTCCTCTCTCAAAGTTCCTGAATGGCTTGGAAATTCTTCTTGCAAAGGCACAGGTAAGAAGAGAGCTAAGGGAAACTTATATTTTCTCTTTTATACTTCATATTCATATTGGTACCATAATAAAAACAACTGAAAACTGTCTGCTTGGCATGATTTGAGGAAGTGAACTTGATCCATGCCATAAGTTTAAGGAGTAGGAATGTAATCCAGAATACTGCATGAGTCTTGCCACGCAAAGACTGATTTCTGGCTTTGTATAAAGGTGAACTTTTTTTTTTTTTCCCAGGACTGGGAGGAAAATGCTAGTCGAGCTTTGTCCTTGCGGAAACACCTTGATCTGGTCACACAACTGATTATTCAGTGGCGTAGATTGGAGTTGAAGTAAGAACTGCCCTTCCCTGCTGCTTTTTCTTAGATACTATAAGCTTCTGTCTCCATACAGAAACACATTCCAATGCATAATTGCCTTAATCATGGAGCATGCTTCAATATGTGTTCCAGCGTGTTTTCTGTGTGTGCGGCTGTCCTAGTAGCAGTGTTAGCAACTGCCCTGGCTCAGAGTGAGCATGTCCAGCCCATGGTGACCCTATGTATATGCCTCAGGAGGACTAGAATCAGAACAGATAGCTACAGTACTCAGCCCTAATATTTTCCTCCTGTTTTCATCCCAGGATTTACTGAGCCTGCAGTGTTTTATCTTAACAACCCCCATTAATTTTCCCTTAAAAATTATTGTTTAGTCTCCTGTTAAAACAATGTAAAATTTTTATAAACACAGTATGCCAGGATCAGGAATTCCACAAGTCCGCCTCAAGTTTCATTAAAAGAAACCTTTGAACTTGGCTCCGATTGGTTTTGTTTTTATCATCCCTAGTTCCTGCACTTCTCTCATATTTAATAATAGTGGCAAAGCAGTGGTCCTCAAGAGTTAGCTGTGTATATTAAGCATACCTGCAGATTATTCCACCTTGTAAAATTTTCCATTAGTTTAGCAGAAACAGAGAATAAAGTTTATGATGTTTTGGAGCCCAAACTACCCACAATATTTTTGCTTTATTTTTCCTTCTCTCCCTTCCTTTATTGTTTCCAGTTGCTGGTCGGTAAGTTTGGACAATATAATGAAGCAGTATGGTGAGAAATGCACAAAACACTGGTTCTCAATCTATCAGATGATTGAGAAGTATGTTCAAGAACAGACAGAGGCAAACACAGAAGGTAAGTGCTGGTTTTATATGAATGTATGATGCAGTTCCAGCAAATACAAAAGATGCATAATTAAGGTCCTAAATGCCAGTTTGACAGTGCACTTTCAGGTGTAGTTCTTGCCCTACGATAAATTCTCCTTGCCTTACATTAAATTCCATGACACTATAGTGTCTTCCACACAGAGTAAACTTCATGGCTTGGTATTTATTTCTGGAGCCACCTGTGTCTCTCATAGGGCCAACATTGTAGGTGGTGTAAATTGAAAAAGATTTCTGTAAAAAGCATCTAAAAGAAAGTAGAACTGTGTATGTCATGTGCATATAAACATTTCAAACAGATTTGGAGGGTAGGAGGCCTCCATCTGCAACTGGAAAAGGCATAATTCATATTCTAGCTGAACAGCTTTTAACATTCTGTATAAAGCCTAAAGAATTCTTACAGTAAGTATGGTTTGGTACATGTTTTGATTAAATCTCTCTGCACGTGTTTATGTTACATAATACAGAGGAAAGAATATAGCTCTTGGTCCCTTGCCTCTCCAAAACTCAGTGAAACTGTAAAGATGAAAGTGACATTCTCTGGCATGAGGCAGAGTTCTTCCAATCTCATGGCTAATTAATTCACTTGATGAGCTTCAGATCCTTGGGTTATTTTACATCTCCAAATGGACAGCTTGTCTTCTTCCATAGTTAGTGCTCTAAAAACACTGTATTCTCCACCAGATTCTTCTAAGATCTATTTCTGTTTTCATGATTTGATGAATTAAGGAACTGGCAGTGACTAATTGTAGTGTGGTTCATCATGACCGAGAAAAGCCATTCATTCACAGAGAATAAGAAGTAGTCTTTAAATACTTGATCCACTCTGAAACTGGGCATGTAGCTGGCCAGCTTGGTCACTATCTTACTGCTGCCTCTTGTCCTTTCTCTTTTTTTACAGTGTTTGTTGATTTGACTTATTAAATTAGAATTCTTCCCCACCCTACCCCTTTTTTATTTTGTTTTGAACCTTTCCTAATAGAGACCTGATACTTAGTTGGAAGTTTACAAGGAGCACATAACAATTCTCATGTAGAGGTTTGTTGGTTTGCGGTTGGTTTGGGTTTGTTTGGGTGTTGGTTTTTTTGTTTGTTTTTTTTTTATTTTGTTTTTTTCACACTTCTTTCTAAATTTCTGGTGCAATGTTCAGAAACAGAGCAAATGGATCTGAAAACACTGGTCAGCACACTACAAGCTTTTATTGAAGGATCTACACTGGGAGAGTTTCATGCACGACTCCAAGCACTGCTGGTTTTCCACTGCCATGTCTTGCTGATGCCTCAAGTAGCAGAAAAGGGTAAGTTCTTAGCATTGTGTGTGTTGAGTCTTCTTTACAACAACCTGATAATCAGCTATTCATGACTTTCCAAATACATCACTAAGCTCATAAATACAACACAAGCCTATGCTGCTGTTTTTCCCATTTCCATGAAGAATACTGTCAGTCAGTTTATCCCAGCTTTTGGTGTTGCTAAGCTTCATAATTACAAAAAAAAATCTCCTCCGGATACTGAAAAATATCCTGTTTTTAAAAGAAGCTTGTTATTGTCTGTCCCTTTTAGATGTTCTATGCAGCATCCTGTGGAACCTATACAATTATTATAAGCAGTTTTCAGAGTGTGTTCAGGCCAGAATCACTGAACTTCGTCAACCTATAGAAAAGGAACTTAAGGTAAAGGGAAACTTAAACAATATACTGATCTAATCAAAGGAACAGCAGAGCGGATATTATTTGAATTTGTATATAATGGCTCCGTTGGCCACTGAAATCCATACTACACATTTTCTTTGGCAAGAATTTGCTTTTGAGGTGGGGGGGTTGGTTGAAGTCTTTAATGTTTGGTCAGTCCCATTTAGCCATGGAGGTTTCTATCCAGTAATGAAGCCTCTTTGGATTTCACAGCATTTGGCTGTGCAACATAAACACATATTAATAGACTAAGATGCATATGCAATAATTTGCTCACCTACTAAAATGTCTTGCATTTTAAGACTGCCAGATCATCATAGCTGATCAGCTTTAAAGATGAACTTTGATACTGAAATACTTCATTGCGTTGATTATTTATTTTCCTAATAGGACTTTGTGAAGATATCGAAGTGGAATGATGTCAGCTTTTGGGCTGTAAAACAGTCAGTTGAAAAAATACGCAGGTAACTCAGAGCTTGAAATTAAGTTCCTTATTTGGAACCTTTCTTCTGGATGATTTCTCTGTGATGCTAGATTTTAATGCAAGAATGTTTCTTCTGCTCATGACACAGTTGAAACGTTTCTTTCCAGCAGCTGAGAGATTTCCAGGATTGTAAAACCCAGTGACATTTTTGCTTTCCTTTGGTAATTAGGACTCTCTTTAAATTCATGAAGAAGTTTGAAGTTGTTCTGAGTGAGTCATGTCGGCCTGCCTTGGTGGAAATTGGTAAGGAAGAGCAGCTGGACTGCTTGCAAAAGGAGGAAGAACCTGAGAACATAGAAACCAAAGTTCAGAGGCTAAACAACACATTAAGAAAAATTCTGTCTGCTAGAACAGATATTGCCAAGGTGACTGTATTCTTTATTCTAAGTGTTGGAAGGATATTTTCTCTCTTCTCATCTGTATGTTGCTTTTCACTGATTTATGCAGAAAAATCTTATGTAAGTGTCAAATCTGAGTGTATCATCAACTTTTTGGTTTGTCTTGTGTTCAGTGTTATGAAACACTGCAGATGGGCGGGAATGCAGCATGGAAAGACAAGTGTGTTCTGTATCGATTTGGCACAGTATCTGTGCTCTAATATAAAGATGATGGCAGTTACACATTTGCTTGCATACTGTCTGCAGCAATTAGTTCCTTCCCTACTAGTTCAGTGATATGGACTGGGTGTTGAAATTATTATTACCCTTTTTCTTCTAACAAAGGACCAAGACAAATAATCGTGTAGCTATAGGATTTGTGCATATATAAAATTACTTTGAGCCTGAATTCTGAAAGGGGAATGCACTGCATTGTCCTTTGTTTCCTGTTGGCTGACACAGCTTGTGTACAGTGTACATTTACTTTGGACTAGTTGGTACATGGTTAATCCTACTCCACATGCCACACATTTCAGTCTGTCTCTTAAATTTTCCAGATCAGAGAGGAAGTCAAGTATTTTCTTCCCAAAATAGATTCCTGCTAATTTCCACTAGTTTTTATTAGTAAGATGCAAGGAGAAAATTGTAACTCATCATAAGTTGGGGTGAGTGGGAAATGCTCAGTTACTCTCGGCTTCCAAGGCTTTGTTCAGTTTCTTCAGACCAGGAGGGTGGCTGATCTAGCTTTTGTCCTGTGACAGTCAGGAGGGTAAAGTGAAGGGGCAGAAACCTGATGAAAATCTAATGTGTTCCATTGTGGGCTTGGTTTGTTGGTGGTTTGTTTGTAAGCCTCTTACTGATAGTTAACAGGGTTTCTGTTACTGATAGTTAACAGGGTTATCCGTTTCACTTGTTGCAGTTTCATGTTGTCTTCATTCCTTAAACAAGATGCACGCAATCCTAAATTGAACAGACCCTGGGGATTAGCTTTGGACATGCTGGGGGATTAGTTCTGTTACTTAATAATTTCTATTTGCATACTGACTTTGTTGTTGTTTAGCAGTGCAATTAAATTACTGGAAAGTGATATTCTTATCCAATGTCCCGAGGGCATTAGTGATTTAGGTTAGCATGACTTTGAGCTTGGAAGGCTGAAGAAGCTGACCTGAAGCAGTGATAAAACAAACACCCAAGAGAGTAGGATCATAGCATTTTCCATTTGTTTGGCTGTTTTCAAAACTAATGTATGCCTGACATGCATATATTGTGATTTTCCTTAAATGCTGGTGCCGAACTGTTAACACGGGCATGTTTTGTGGTTTCAGATGAATGTAGAGCTTTGCCCTTATTTTTGTAACAGTTTCTCTTGATGGTTAAATAACACAGCTTTTGGCATGTGTGTATAATCTTCTTTCTGTTTGTTTTTCTCAGCGGGCACTCCCAGAAGAATGTGAGGATGGCATTACATTCCATGCAGAATCTCTGCAGTACCGTCTGCCTAAGCTTACTAAAAAAATGAAGAAAATGTGTACAACAGTTACAGAAAATAATTCATTCTTAAGTCTGGTGGAAAATCTTGACCAGTTCACAGGTTAAGTACTCTTGTGACTTCCATACCATAATTGCCCTCTGTAACATAAATGCGAGATTAGGAGAAAGTGTAGATATATAGTTCCCTTCCTGGACTGTCTTCCCCTGGCTGCTTTGTATATGTTGAATTTTCACATCTCTACCTTTCCGTGCTGTCTTCTGTACAGGTGGTATCATTGTTTCTGTAGCTGAACTGCAAAATTTAACATTTGATCAGACAGCAACTAAGGAGAAGCAGAAATCAGAGGCAAAGCATATTCAGATGCAAAAGCAACGGGCTTTGTCAGATCTCTTCAAAAGCCTTGCTAAAACAGGTGAGCTTTGGCTAAAATGCGCTTGGTTTAACAGTACAAAGTTCTTAAGCATTTTACTGTTTTTTCCAATACATCTAAACCCACCCATAATACTATGTTCTTGAAGTCATGGAGCCACTAATATGCAGAAACAGTTAAGTCTCTCTTTCTCTTCACCTGTTGACTGAGGCCTAGTGTGTGGGCCTTTCAAATACCTTCTTTTTTTCTTATACTCCATTAGATGTACAACAGTAGCTTTTCTGAAACAGAAATCTGCTTTATCTCCAGTCCAAAGTCACTGCTCAGCTTTTAGAAACAAGAAAGAAGCTCATTATCTTGTAAACATTCTCTGATCCAGAACTGAGTTCAAGTTAACTGATCAGAATGAGAGCCCATTTCTCAGTGATTGGCAGACTGGCAGAGATGAGATTGGCAGAGGTATGGTTGAGCCATGGAGACCTCATGGTCTATTGATGGGGAATCGTTGCAGGCACCCTTAGCAGCAGCCCAGTCTCCATTGCTCCCCCTGCTAGTCTTAAGGTAAAGGGCCTACCCAAACTATTAATGGTTGCCTTTTACTTTGGTGTTACATTAAATTACTCATCAAATGTTCTTGTTCAGTGAGCAGTTCAGAAACCAGCAGAAGTAAGCAGTCTTGTTAAATAAACAGCTGTCTGACAGCATTTTTGTAAGTCATAGGTAAAAATAGAAATTAATGTAACTTTGCTTTCTCCCCTTCCCCCCCTTCTATTTGGAATGGAGTTTAGTGTTTTGGTGCTTCTCTTGGAAGCCATAGCTTCTGGCCTGCAGTGATCCTAAGAACTTCTTGGTGGGGAAGAGAGAGATTTATGTTTCTCGTGGTTCCCCTTTGGAAACATGAAGTTAAGGGTTTCAAGAAGGCATGATTTTGATAAAAAGTTAAATAGTGTCAACTTGGAAAGTGAATGAAAACATAAACATCCTAAATGCTTTCTGGGAGGGTGAGGACGCTACAGGTATAGTTTTGAGTGCTTGCAGTTTATGATACTTAAATGAGTTGATGTGTACTGAGTAAATAGTTCCCAGAATATTAAGGACCTTTTTTATCTAGATGACTACAAAGACAGGTGAATCTAAGTGGGAAGTTCCAGTACATACACTTTTCCTGTGTATTTCCACTCACTGGTGCCAAAGGAATTAGCTGTTATTGCTGCCCTGTGAAGTCTGTGCTGGAGGGGTGACATTCTGTGATTATTTAATTAACCATGGGATTTGAATTCTTTACTGGGCTCTCTCTGGTTTCAAGTGACACCTTTACCTTCCTCTTTCATCAGCCTTTTCATGTCTTAAAAATGAGGTGATAATTCCTAGCTCAGCTCTCATAAAGGATGGTGAGAAGCGGTGAAAAGTGTTGCTCTTAAGACTTGCTTTCCATTTTGTTTAGAAAAGTGGCAACATAATCTAAATAGCTAATGAGCATTTCTTACAGGCTCTGCTTACGTTCGGGATGCATTGCCAGGAGTAGTCAGATTGCCCTGAAAGAAGTGAGCTGTTTAATCCAGTTTTAAAAATAGCTAAAATAGGAAAGCTACTTCAGACAGAGTTTTGAAAGTACATAGCTGTAACTTTCTCAGGCGATAGCCTGCCTGACAGGTTCAAGGCTTTTTGTTTTACCTCTTGGCCACTGCCACCAACCTGCTTTATACACACAGGTCTATGTTTGTCTTATTTCAGCTGTGTTCAGCTAAAGATAGTTAACTACAATGTGTTCTTACATTACAAAACTTGCAGCATGTTCAAAGACTTGTCAAAATCAGACAGCATCAGGAAAAAAATTACATCAGATGTTTTTGTATCTTAATACCAACTGTATGAGTGACATTTTTCATATAAGATAATTTTATGCATAAAAGGATGTTGTGTTCAAATGTCTTTCCAGGTTTGTCATACCGGAAAGGTCTGTCTTGGTCCCGTTCAAAAGATTATCATGAAATGCTCTACCTCCATCCGCTGGACTTGACTAGTGCGTTAGGTGTAGTAAATCGTACACATGAACTGGATGCCACGTATGTACACAGTATTTTTAACCCTTTGATTGTATGAATTGCAGCTATAATATATGGAATTTATTGCATGTGGATTTTGACTGGAATTTCTGGACTGTAATTCATTTAGGATTTTACATATACCCTTGCTTTCCCTTCCCTTCCTCCCATTACTTCTCAGTTTGAAAATCCTTTGCATACTATAGCAGCGTGTCCAACTGAGCAAACATTTGGTTGTTTTGAGGTTTTTTGTTTATTTGGCTTTTGGTTTTAATTTGCATTTTTGACAACTTTACCCTCAGTTTCATTGTTTCTGAGAACTAGATTTCAGTTAGCCTTCTTATGTCCAGCTTTGCCTGGCGTGCTTTGCTAGCATTGTATTAAAAGGTAGACTGCTGATTATTTTATTAAAGATAAATTGTAATTTACAGGGATTACTTCATTGTTTTGTTTTCATTGAATAATGGGATATTTCAGGAGAAAATGCATAGACTTCAAAGTCAGCGTTTCTGGAAAAACTTAACCTGTAGAAAAGATGTTAGTTCATATGTTTCCATGTTGCTTTTCTGGTAGCAAGTGATTTTTGTCATTGAGACATGCTGCTTATTGTCTTACTCAGATGTAAGGGTTTAGTTTATACAATCTTTCAGCAAGGCCAAAATAAAGGTTTTGCTATCAAGCTGGATTTAGCTGCATGGGGAGAAGAAAAAAAAATCACTCTTCAAGTGTTAAGTGATATTCAAAGATAGAGATTTTGCTGCTGTTGTTTAGTGTTTCCTTAGTTTATTTTAAATATCAAACATTTTCTGAAGACTAGAATACTTGTGGAGAAAAGTAAAAACTACAAGATTGGTGTGTTAGCAAAATAACAAATTGTAAGCAAATGCTTTGGGTTGAAGACCTGACCTGGCAGTTCCAGTATGCTGAGGTACTGAAATGATACAGCTTTCTAATATCAGACTTTCTTGTGCTCTGTCAGGCTGCTGACAGAGATTTCTTCTGCCTGGGATGGATGCCAGAAGTACTTCTATCGGTCACTTGCACGCCACTCTAGACTTCAGACAGCATTGCTAGCACCTGCCAAGGTAAAAACACTGCAGTAAAAATAGAAATCCTATTTCTGCTAACTTTATTTTACCACCTTGGACTGGATTTTTTTTATAGCAAAAAGGTGATGTGAGATAATGCTGTGTTCTGTAATAGGGTACAAAGTATGATATTCTGGGACAGCATTTTAAAACCTGTTGGTTTTTGAGTGAATGATACCAGTTTTGTTAATTAAGTTAGTGATCTGTTCAATGTACAAATTCATCCCAACAGATACCGAATTGCTACTTTTTGTTCATGAAGGGAACTCCAAAATGATGAATCAAAACTTGTTAGGAAAAAAGCTATGATTAGTTGGCGCTTATGGAAAAAAAATCGGTTGAGATTTATAATTTGACATAATTGGAGCCTGTGTCTTAACACAAAAAGTGCCAATATATCCCCTTGCTTAAAAACTAGTCTAAAATCAAAAGAAGGAACAAACAAGCTTTGCCAAATCAGTACCACTTTTCCAGTATTCTAGGGAAAAAGGTTCTCTTCCAGATTCTCTTCTTTTCATTGTGCTTTGCCCCTTGTTTTTACAACATGGTCTTGTCAAACATCAAAGCTGATAATGGCCATAAATAATGGAACGTAGCTGTGATCCGTTCTGCTCTGCTGTGAATATTTATTCTGAACTTTAAAATGGGATCCCTCCTAGTGAAAGGAGGGAAAGTAATTGGCAGTAAGTCTGTCAAAAAGAGTCGTAGCAGTGGTTTTAGCAATGGTCATGTATGTAAAAGCTTTAGACTGTTATCTCTTTAGATTTTAATCATAATTTATGTAAGGTAGCTTTACTATCGGAACTAAATTCCTGATGAGAATTGCTGCAGGGGGAAGGGCAATGTAATATCACTGTTGTTGCAGAAGCTACCTGAAAATCGAATTTGTGAGCAGCATGTATAAAAGATGCAGAAAAAATTAAGATGAGGAAATTGTAATAACAGTGATTTTTGTCTGCATTTTAAGACTTGTTCAGTTAAACCATAACCCTTCAACCTGCTCAGTGTAATGAAATGGAGGTGCAGAGAATGTTGTTGTCTGCTTATTCATCTAACTGTTCCCTCACACTTCTTCTGCATCTGTTTTCTTTAGGATATTGGACTAGGTAGCATTGAGCGATGCAAAGGATTCACGGCACACCTCATGCAGGTGCTTGTGAGACAGAGACGATCTCTGACTACATTGACAGAACAGTGGATTGTACTGAGGTATTTTGGATTTTCCAACATTTAAACATTGGGAAGGAGTTTGACAGTAAGCAATTCAGTTCAAGAAAGATGGAAAATAAAGTAGAAGAACATAAAATTCTTGCTCCCTACTTCCCCATTTCTCTTCTCCCCTCATTCAACCCTAGATAGAAAAGGTTTGGGGCGGTGGAGGGGTTAGATATTGTTTAATCTGTCATTGTAGCCAGTAGTTGAGAAAACAGATTAAACACACATGGAGACCATGACATAATTACAGTTAAATCATTAAACCTATAGATTGCTAAATCTCTCTCTTTTGGTATTGGCCTAAGTTAATTTTGTTTAAGTTCAAGTTAGTTTTGTTCAAGTAATAATGTTCAAGTTGTTGGTTTGATCTCGAGCAAATAAATTATCTGGATGGCACTTCTAGCCAAAATGAACAAAACATCAACAGCTTACAATGGAAAACTCTAAAGAGGTGGGAGGTGCTAAATCTTGTGTCAAAACTGTAAAAGGAAAGGAATATAGAAAATCTTTTTTTAGTGTGGTTTTTTTCACTCCATTGCTTGACTCATCAGTTTCACTGCAAACCCCACTGTTCTGCATATTTGTGTTCATCACTAATGTAATCCATGGAACTTTCTGAAGTTAGGTCAGGAGCAATTTCCTTTGTACAGGGAATGACATCTAAACTGAAGATTACTGATACAAAAACAAGCCTTTTTTTTGCTTGGAAAAACAACCAAAACCCACCAAACAACCTCACAACCAACCAACCAGAAGCCCGAAACATAAAGTCCTCAACTTCACGGTTGCAGGAATAACAAAACACTTGTCTGCATTGCTGTGACTTTCATTGCAAATCAGATTGTTTGTTATGAGCTGACTATTACACAGCACTTCAGAGAATGAAGGTATATCAGAATCAAATTTGCTTTTATTAATGGAGGAAAACAAATAATATTTGACTATCAGGCCAGCAGTTTAAGGATTGATTGAAAAGATGGTCAGAAATCCCTGTTTCAGGACGTATGTTCTCAAATATAAGCAATACTGAGTTAAATTCACTAATTAAACAAAGCTTTTTCTAGAAAAAAGAAAAGAAGTTTCACTTCCACTGATTCCATAATTCCATATTGGCTAGATCTTTTATGAATTTAGTCTGAAGATTTGGCTGTTAAACGAGAAATGTGACGTAAAACTCAGTGATTGTAACTTTTTTTCTCTCTTTCTTCTTGACTAGGAACCTCCTGAGTTGTATACAAGAAATAGATTCTAGGTTGACTGCTGACAGAGAATATAACGTAGCATTTCCTCCTCAAGAAAGTATTCAACACTGGACTGACAAGCTGCAGCAACTTTCCATGCAGTGTGTGATGGTTCTTGAGGAGCTGTCTTGGTTTATACAGTGCTGCCCAAAAGAAGAGTTAACCAAGTGCAGTGACAGTGAAAAGACAGATACCAAAACAAACATTCTTCAGAGTTCAGGACCTGAAATGGGAAATGTTTTTACGGGAATACCTGACCTAATTCCCTCAGAGCTAAAATACTTGTCTCCAGTAACAGTTGAGCAACTGCCTCCTGGATGCAGGATGCGAAATAAGGATGAGTTATGGATGCAGGTAGCTACACAATTGACTGCAATGCTAGCAAATGTGAAGGCAATGAAAGCAGAAGTGGACAAAATAAGACAACGGTCATGTGAGACCTTGTTTTATTCCTGGTGAGTTGTCTGTGTGTGAAATGGAGTCTGTATGGTTTATGCTCATGTAAGATGGAGTCGTCTTGAAAATCTTTGCCTATGCATATCTTTAAAAGTGTGTTCAGGTGCTCTTCAAGCTTGTTTCTGTTTGTTTCTCTTGCAAAATGCAATGCCTGGCTTTTGAAGCAGATGTGCGTGCCTTCTCCCACTCCCCTGGCAAGTCAGAAAAAAATTGGTCCATCTCAGCTTCTCAGTTTTCTTAGTCTCCTGGGTTTTCATCCCCATCACTCCTTAGTTAATGGGGTCAATTAATTCATTTCAAATGTCAATTTAATGAAGACATTTTAACTTTAAAAGAAATCCATAGGCTATTAAATAATAACCCTCTCATTTTGTCCTTGCTTCAGACAGTGTATGTGGCATACCTACTTCTTTTAGACTTTTTATTTAGTAAGTTCAAGATGGAGATCAGCTGCCTTCTTCTTTCAGTGTTACGGGTTTTCTTGTTGCAGGAAGGATTTTGAAGTTTGCACATCAGCTGTGAGTTGTTTGCTGGAAGTCTCAGCTCAGTTACAGGGCATAGAAGCCCTATTTCTTCCAACTGGAGAAGATAAGCAAGCTGCAAATCAGATGGCCCTAATCAAGAGCCTAAACTATATACAAGAAGAAGTTAATAATACATCTTCAGACTTCACAGCCTGGAGAACACAGCTTCTTGCTTCCATGTCAGAGTGCAGTGGTAAGGACAATTCTTCTCTGCCCCTTTTCTAATTCAGATAAAGATACAAGAATTCATTAGTCTGTTTTTTGTAGAGGATGGCTCCATGTTCATTCATATATTCAGAAACATTTGATGAAATCATCTAGATATCCAGAAACCCGTGATTAAATTCAAACTTGCAAAATTGAGTCCATACTTAATTTGTGCTGTAATTTATTTCTCCCCCTCCCCCTTAGTCACTGTTGATGACAGATCTTACACCATAGTTGCAGGTCAGGATTTTTAATCAAGGAGATTTAATCAAGGATTTTAATCAAGGAGATTTAACAGAATTACATAGTAAAAATTGCATAGTGCTTTTCATGCTCTTTGCAAAGAGGAAACATAATAACCCATAATGCGATGTATTTCTATCTAAAACTGCCCGTGTTATGGTTCAAAAGGAAATCAATGGGCAGATGAAGAGTTTGCGGAGCACTTCTCAGCAAAAGTGGAAAACGTTATCCGTGTTGTTCTGTATGCCATCCAGTGTTTGGTAGAGAGAAAACAGGAAGGCGGAACAGAGGAAGAAAAATCTCCAGAGGAAAACGGTAAGTTTGTTCATTTACTTAAGGTAGACAAGGAGAGTTTTAACTACGCAAACCTAAAGATTCCTTAAACTGTGTGTCTAGCAGGGGTACCAATACAGAAGGGAACTGCTGCTTTTGATAGAGGTTGTTTATTTAAATGGATAGGTATTTCTAGATTTGCTTGCTATAACATTTTTAGGATGTCTAACTTGATTTCCCTATTTTTTTAATGTATTTCAAACAAAGAGGATGCAGCCTCATTTGACGTGGTAAAAGAAGGACATATAACTAAGCTTTTGGATGAAGATCTCTCTGCTGATATAGATTCTTTGCATGTGCAGAAAGCAATTTTGGCAGTTTCAGAACTCCTGGAGAACCTGAAATCTTACGGGGAAGACTATACTTCAGATAAACATACGGTAAAATTGCTCTTCTCAAGAGTTTTTTTGGCTTAGGGGCCTCAAGATTTGGAATTGTGAACTTTAGTAGTTAAACATACATCACTGCTTATTGTCCAGTAGCTTAGAACTACAAGCATCTAAGAAATTATGGCCAAATATAAGTACTCTTACACTGTGCAAAAGCTGGGTGTTCCTTTAGTAAGAAGGGAAAGTTTTAAGTTTTGGGGTTTTTTATTTTTGTGAAAATCTAAAAAAAAAGCTTCAGAAACCCTAGAAATAGTATTTAAACTCACCTACTGATATTTTTGTTTTGAGCAGCTGTTTTCAGTCTCTGTCATCACCCTCTCTGAGGTGCATCTCAGTATGTACATAATCATGTTTGACAGCTGTTCTTTGGTTTTAACTGCAGTTCTTCAACCAGTCCTGCTATCTGATGGTGCGTCTAAGGCCCATGCTCTCCAAGTATTCAGACCTTATCCTGTTCTACCTCACTGTTTCACTGGCATCTCACCGGAGTACTGGAAAATTGCTTTCTGTTCTAACTAGCATTTTTACAGAGCTTGCCCAAAAGGTAAGTTATTAGAGATAACAGTGGATATATGGTATGCACATATTTAATATATGCAAAAGTCTTAAGTAGAAACTAAGCCAAAAGATGTACTTATTACTACAGAAAGTTTTGAGTTTCTGTTTGCTTTTGTAGGGGTTTTGTCTGCCAAAGGAATTACTTGAAGATGAAGCTGGAGAGGGAGCAACACAGTTTCATGATTATGAGGACGGTGGTATTGGAGATGGGGAAGGCAAGAAGGATGTGAGCGACAAAATAGAAAATGAAGATCAGGTAAGTGGCATTGTTCTTGTTTAAGTAAAACTGAAAAAGCCTTTGAGTTCCACATTGTAAGATGTTTCAGGTAAAAGAAACATGAAATTACTTTCAGTTTCCTATTTATGTTGGCTTTTATCTTGCATATAAACTTAAAGTACCACAAAAATAAGTAAGCTTTAATATATAGGCAAGATCCATTATAATTTTTGGCTTTACTAATAATGCAGATAGAAGACAGTTTTCAAAAGGGTGAACAGAAGGAGAAAGAGGATCAAGATTCTAAACCAGACATTGAAGGAGAAGACAATGCAATTGAAATGTCAGAAGACTTTGAAGGAAAAATGCATGATGGGGAGCAGGAGAAAAAAGGTTTGGTTCTTCCACTATCACAAACTTACAAGAAATGTTATAGAAGAATCCAGTAATGGTCATTACTTTTATATAATGAAGCATATACTGAAAAGTATTCAACAGATTAGTGCCAAATACTGTCTCTCTTCACTGTGATGGCTTTGAAATGAAGGGCGCCGATTCTTCCTTCCTCTTATGAGCTGATGTATAGATGCATTTTAAAATTGATCACTGACTTTATGGAGCTGTTGAAGATCACAGAATACTTGAGAATATGGCTGTTATTAATTTCAAAGCATGACTAATTAGCTATTGCTAACTTTTTAGCAATAAGAAAAAATTAACTTTACATTTCTAAAATGGAAAAAAATAGCAACATTTGGTAGATTTATTCAAGTTGCTACTCACCCAAAAGGCAGCAGTTCTTCACTTTAAAGGGTAACAGCCTGAACATCTTAAACCAATGTGGCTTATAAATTTTGGTAATGTTAATTTACTTCCAAATCTCTGACAAAATGCCAAGAATAAGTTCATCAGCAGAAGAAGGGAAATTCCCAAACTAACACACAGATAGAGTGGAATGGATCTTCCCCCTCCCAGTAATGCCAAAACGTTTTGAAAATGGAGCACAGAGAGGGTAAGGAATAGAGGTTTAAATCATCCAAGTTTTGCACCTGGGACTTGTTAGTCTGAGGAAAAGAATGCTATGTGTCCCCTTATGTCCAAGAGAACACTCTGAATCACATAATTAGGACCTTGCTCTTCTGGGTGTTACTGCATATGTGTCTTTTTCCACGCCTCTCAATTAACTGTGTAGGATGATGAAATTAAGCTGCTAAGTATGCCTGCTTGTTTCTGAAGTTAACAAAAAAGTTAGCTTTATCTCTTCTGTACTGAAACACATTTTGAATTGTACACAGAAGATGATGAAAATTCAGATGAAGAGGAGGAGCTGGATAAGCAGATGGGAAATCTTGATAATGCTGAAGCTGATGATAAACTGGATGAGAGGCTCTGGGGGGATGAAGATGAAGACGATGATGAAGATGACAGTAGTAAAACAGAAGAAACTGGACCAGGAATGGATGAGGTAAAGAGAAAAGGGGTGGGAAGAAGAATATCAAAGGAATTAAGTTCTCTTAACTTGATTGACGTAGACTGTGAACTCCCTTATATAGCTCTTGGTCTAGGAAAGAGATAATTTCAGTATATCATAAATCTTATTTAGTGTTTGGTTTGATTTTTTTCCTGTAAGAGGCGGTATGTTGTCACTGAGACTTTGAGAAGCAGGTAGCATAACTGACTTTCTTTTGGATTTGTTGGTTAATAGGAGGATTCAGAGCTCGTTGCAAAAGATGACAATTTGGGCACAGGAAACAAGGATAATAAAAAACAGCATCCCAAGGATGAGGAGAAAGAGCAACAAGAAGAGGATGGTGGGAACAAAGAGAAAATCCATGAACAGATTGATGAGGTAAAAGTTATTTGGATTACACGGAGTATTTTGCTGTGAAACCATATTCTGTTGCTCATATCATATGTTTCTAAGAATTTGAAATGGTCTTTATTTAATAGTGAAGTGCTTTTGGAAAAAAAAGTTGGTTAATTTCAGAGTTGAACGTAAATCACATTGCATCCATTTTATCAAATCTGTATTTTCTGATCCATAATACAAAAAGAATTTTTGTTTGCATTAACTTGAACTTGTAACGGCTGCCAAAACAGGCTTTACACTGAACTGATGTTTTGCTGGACAAAGCTTAAATTCTTGTTCTGTTGTGTTTAGCAACAGAAACACCAAGTCAGTGGCACTCATCCCAAACATGCGAATGCAGTATGCTTGAATATTCTGCATAGTATGCAAGAGTGCATTTGCCATCTGCAAGAGTGCAGATTCTCTTCAGAATCTTTCAGCTAGGAAAACTGGATTCAGAACATAAAACATGCTGGTTTTAAGAAATACCTATTTATGTAAATGCATTTGCAAAAATTAATCTTTTTCTGCTTTTTATACATGAGGATGTGTACCGCTGGAAAATCATTTTTAACTGATGAGAATGGAATATTTGCACCCAATATTTCTGTCTTAGAGAATTCAGTAGCATCTTATTTCTTATTTTTGCCTTTCTTCCCACTTACTATGTACCTGTTATTTTTTCCCCCCATTCTTTTGCTGATAGCGTGAATATGACGAGAACGAAATAGATCCTTATCACGGCCACCAAGAAAAGGAGCCTGAAGTTGAACCTTTGGATCTTCCTGATAATCTGAACCTAGAGAATAATGAGAAGAGTGATGAGGAAGAAGAGGGTGAAGGTACAGCTGAAAATCTCTCAACAGGTTCCTAGATGAAAGCCAAATGGAAATGGGGGAAGCAGACAGATAATGAGCTCTTTTTTCTCAATAGAAAAGGAGAGAGGTGGTGGTAGGGTTGTGTATAACAAGAAGCTGCACATTCACTTCTGTGTATCAAAATATAAACATACCAAATACAGGCCAGATAATAATTAATAACATTACAATATTTTCCTTTACCCATCTTTCACACACTCTTTGGAGCAGGCTTTCTCAATGTTATCCAAGTGACACTTCGACTAGAAGCTCCTTATTTAATTGTCCAGTTGCTTTTATGGTTCCATTTTTAGTATGATATTTGCAAGTATTTGTACTCAAAGTCAACTCACCCTCAAGACTGTTAGGTTAAAGGGAATTAATTGGAATTCATCCTGCTGTATCATTTGTTACAAACCAATTGTGACTTAAAGGAATTATGTGCAATAGAAAACAATAGATTCTATGTATAGATATCTCTGATTTATTTTTTTTAATAAGCTGGGCAGTTTTATTCACTGTAATATTCACTATCTCTGTACTTCACTAAAAGTTTTGTATACCTTTCTGATTGTTTTTAATCTAGAAGAAAACGATTTTGAAGTAGATGAGAAACCTGCTGATTTAAATGAGGCAGAGAAAACAGAAGAACAGAATGAACAGGATACTGGTGAGACAGAGCGAGATGACCAGGATGCAGAACCAGCTGAAGAAGGCATTTCTGAAGATAAAGAGGAGAAGGAAGATGAAGGGGACAAAGATGCTCATGATCAAGATGAAAATGCAGGAAAAACTGAGGATGCAGCAGAAGAAGAGGATGAGGAACAGTCACAACCACCTGATGAGTTAAAAAATGAATCTACTGAAGATAAGGGAATCCCTGCTGCTGACCAAGGCCTTCAACCTCAGGTAGAGTGATAAATAAAAGCCTGCTTTTCTTTTTCTAATTACCTTATACAAGACTTAAGAAATTGATGTATCTATGATACTGAAACAGATTTGACATTGAGTAGGTGTGATGTGAATGAGAATCTTCATCAAGATAACAGAAATGCACTTACTATTAAACTGGTGTATTTTTGTCATCTGTACTCCTGTTACCTCCTTGGCCTTCTGTTACAACAGAACAGAATATTTCAGTTGGAAGGGACTTACAGAGATCATCTATTCCAATTGCCTGACCAATTTAGGGCTGACAAAAAAGCTAAAGCATGTTGTTAAGGGCATTGTCCAAATGCTTCTTAAGCACTGAAAGGCTTGGGGCATCAACCCCTTTAGAAAGCCTGTTCCAGTGTTTGACCACCCTCTCAGTAAAGAAATGCTTCCTAAAGTCCAGTCTAAACCTTCCCTGACGCAGCTTTGAAGCATTCCCAAGTGTCCTGTCACTGGATGCCAGGGAATAGAGATGAGCACCTCCCTCTCCATTTCTTCTGAGGAAGCTATAGAGAGTAATGAGGTCACCCCAAGGAACACCACTGGTGACCGATCACCAGCCAGATGTAGCCCCATTCACCACAACCCTTTGAGCCTTGCCCTTCAGGCAGTTGCTCACCCAGCACACCATGCACCCACTCATCGCATAGCGGGACAACTTATCCAGAAGGATGCTGTGAGGGATAGTATCAGAAGCCATATTAAAATCCAGAAAAACTACATCCACCAACTTCCCTTCGCCTACTAAGGAGATGACCTTTTCATAGAAGGATATCAGATTAGTTAAACAGGACTTTCCCCTTGTGAACTAGTGTTGACTGTGCCTGATGATGGCCATTATTCTTTATGTGCATTTCAATAGTACCCATTTTCCAGTGTTTTTTAGACTGTTACAATAAACTGATACTATTTCAGGAAGAAGAGGGTAAAGATAATTCAGAGATGGATGAAGAGATCCCTGAGGCTGAGGCAAGAATGGAGCATGAAACACAAGGGCAGACTGGGCAAGAAAACCTGCAGAGTGACAGTGCTGTTGAGCTGGCTGGAGAGGCTTCAGAAAGAGACCAGTCTAAAGAGGTAAAATACGTGGAAGTGTCTAAGTTAAAAATGCTGAACCCGTGAGTATGTTTTTAAGATACAATCAAGGAACTGCTACTGTATATTTAGGAATAGTGCATAAGATTCAATTTTTAGAACACCAATTATAAATTCCCTGAAAAAGATTTAAGATCATGTAGATATATAGTGACATTTCATAGCAGTGAAAACTGTAATTTTAGGCTAATGGTTGAGCTGCAGAACTGTCTTCTCTGCTCTCCACAAGAATACTGCTTGCACTTGTGAGCCATTTGTCATTCACAATAGAAAGCAGCACAGCTTCCCAGTGTAACTTCTGAAACTTGACTACAACAGTTGCCATTTTCAGTTACGGTTGTGATTTTGGAGTTGTGGTTTTTTGTCTCTCAGGAAAGTGGAAGTGGAGCTTCAAGTGCAAATCAGTCAGAAGGCCATGAATCCACACGCATGGCACGGATGGCTTCTCAGAAGCAAAGCAGAAAAAATACCCAGGTTCATCTCTTCTTTTTATTTTATTTTTTTTATTATTATTTTTAATTTGAATGTTTTAATATTAACCAGCAAATAGTTTCAGTTTCTCCTTGTTAGAACCGTTGTTGTAATCAGTGTTTGGTTGCACCTCACTTGAAGTTCATGGTGTTAATTTGTTTCAGAGTTTCAAGAGGAAGCCTGGCCAGGCAGATAATGAACGCTCAATGGGAGATCACAATGAACATATCCACAAGAGACTGAGAACCATCGAATCCAGCAGTGAAGCAAAACAGAATACAACTCAGCCTCAACAAAATGTGGAAGAGGCTGATGCATTTGAACATATCAAACAAGGCTCTGAAAGCTATGATGCACAGACATACGGTATGTTGATATTTCTGGGTGTAAAGAGTTGTTACTTCAGAGTCAAATCTTGAAACACTCTTATTTACTGCAGTTTTTCCCAGTATGTTTTTTCAAATTATGTTTAACAGTCCTTGCTTTGGTTTAAGATGTAGAACATTTCACTATAATATACGATACTCTTTGGCAATCAGGTTCATACTAATGATAACATTTTATAACGTACTGGATTCACTCATAAAAATGGATTTTAGTTTAATAAACATTTAAAAACTATTCTAATTTTTTTCTTTTAAAGTAATTTCTATTCTCGTCTGATGTTTCATTGTTCAGGTTTTCAGGGCAATAGCTCATTAACACAAAATGGCACGGCACAGTGAAAGATAAAACAAGTTTGAGGCAATAGCTCAGATCTCTTCTGAAGTTCACTGAAACCGATACGGAGTGGGCTCAGAATGCAACTTTTTTTTCTTTTTTTGCAACTTCACTACCTTCCCTTCCTCTTTCCTCTTAATAACTATTGTTGCCTTTGTACAGATGTAGCTAGCAAAGAGCAAGAGAAACCCATTATTGCCCCTGAAGAAAAGGAAGAGGGAGACTTTGAAGATGCAGCTATGGAAACACAAATGCAGAATGACGAGGATCTCACAGCAGTAGACACAGAGGAGCTGAAGCCAGAAAAAAAGAATTCTTCTACCACTAAAACTCCTGGTATGTTAACTTAAAAAACATTCTAAACATATGCTGATGTGCATCTTTAAATGTATATGTAGGTATTTATTTTTGCATGTGGTAGATGTGTATACGCTTTATAAGACTAAAGCATCTGCTCTTAATTGATTTTTCTGCAGCAGTATTTGTACTCCTGCCAAGTAACCAGCATTAGCCTTTGCTACATTGGTTGAGTGACAGAGGGTTTTGCAGTTTTCTTTCAAGTTAATGGTCTCTAATCTTCATCCATTTCTTTAAAGACGTAAAAGGCGAACACTTTCCCTCTGCTAGACACAGTGCCAGTCTGCTTAATTAATTGGCACATAATTGCATACTAGTGTCACCAGCATCAGCACCACACAACTCTTCTTTTTATGTGTAATTTCTGACAAAGCATCAAGAAGTTGAGGACCTGGTCTGAACAACAGCCAGTGTGAGGTAGCACTGAAGTGTCACTGTTGCCCTGCTTGCTTCCTGAAGTGAGAATGTAACAAACCAACATTGAGCTGCTTAACAGAAAATGGCTATCAGATGCAAATGGTTGGTAAATGAGAAGACAGGTCTGACTTGTCAGCCACACAGCCCACACAAACAAAATAAGCAAGATATGAGCAAATATCTCTTGCCAATTGCAACAGAAGCATTTAATTTTGATGTATCTAATGACACTGTAGCTTGGAATTTGGGATAGTTTTCTTACCAGATAAAACAAAAGCTGCCTAGACAGGGGAGACAAGAATTTTACCAGCCTGATTAACTTTCTTGCCTCCCACTCCCTTCAGGTTTAATCTCTTTACTTAAATCTCTTGCTAGATTCATTAGCTTTATGGCACAGGCATGCATGTAATCACTTCTATTTGTTCTTCCACATGATTCTCTTAACAGTGTATTTGAAAAACTATAATCTTCGAAACATTTCCTACAATGTCAGACTGGCTTTTTTCCTTGGAATAATTCCCAAAAAATGTGTTAAACAGTGTCCTGTAGTAGAGACAATAATAAAAGAAAATCTTCAGTCCGTTCCTTTGTTTCTAGATTGATTTCAGAGTTGCAGAGAGCTGTTCATTACAAAACTCGAGAGTAAAAGATGAGAGAAGAAAAGATTGCCATATTTTTTTTAATGATGATGTGCTGATTGTTCTCACATTGCATTATACCTCCTGTTACTGTCAGGTAGGCTATGAAGCTCAAAAATGTACTTCACCAATGGAATTTTCAGGTGTTAAAGACACCTGTTCACTAAGGTATTGTTCATTTGGCAAGGTTATAAGATAGAAAAACAGTCTGCATAAGGGAACGCATATTTATCAGTTCTAGTGAGTAGCAAGGTGGATTCATCCTATTCCTAGAACTGTCTTAGAATTTGTGCACTTCTCTTGAAATTAAATTACACAAAAAAATGTCTGGGTTGCACTGCAAAGGATGTGAAACACTTTGTAAAGGAGTTGAGGTACAATATTGGTTCTTGTAGTATGCGTGATCCACAAAGTTAGTAATTAGTTTTGTGGTTGTAGGACCAGGTGAGGTGGAGCCAGAGATCCAGACTTTTGATTCTGAGGATGTCAATGACTCTACAGCAGAAAAGCTACCAAAGGTGACAGAAGAGAAGCCAGAGAGAAGCAAGGACTCGACCATACATACAGCCCATCAGTTTTTGATGGACACTCCCCAGGTATGATACCCAAAGTGTCATCTTAAAACTACAGTGGCAGAAACAGTCTGTTTTATTTGACCATGTTAATGGAACTCTGAAGACAAAAGTTTAAAGTTCTTTTTATTCAGACAACACAGTAGCTTGCTGTTCCTTAATAGCAGAATGAGAAGTAACACACAACCGTTTGTTGTACATGCAGCTGAATGATTACTTTAAAATGACAACTCCCTTCCCGTCCTTATATGAGAAGGTATCTTCCTCACTCTTTTTAAAAGAAATCTTGTTTTTCTGACTGTCAAGAACTGTTTTAACTCATGAATCTGCTGATCAGATGGTTGGGTAGTGGAAAGTGATGGGCAAGGTGTGTGTCCTGAAGATAAAGGGTTCAGAGTGAAGAGAGAGCTAGGCATCAGTGAATTTTAAACACCATTGTGGGCAAAGAATTAACCTCAGTTAATTCATCACAACATATTACTTCCTTAAAAAAGCTGATCTTGTGCCTTTTATGAATGTCTCAATTAAAAAAATACTGTCATAGCCTAGAAAATCCTAGAGCTTCATGTAGCACTCATAGTTTCCAGTGCAGACTGCTAGCTGTGAAAAAGCACATTTTGCAATGAAGTTATGGCACAGAAGCAGTTGACAGTGGATAATCAGCTGATAAAGTAAGAGTATTTTCAGTGTCTGTTTTTCAGCAGTATTGACCTTTCATGCTTCTTATACTGTGTCCTGAGTACATACTTGGGAAGCAGTATTTTACTGTTTCTGTGCACAACACGGAAATGACTGTGTGCCAGCTGTATGTGATATTTCCATCTTAATGCCAAATGGTGCAGCTCTTTGGAAAAAGGCTGTGGAATGCGAGAGTGTTCTTTCATATTCAGAGATGTGGTGGTGGGTTCTTTTCCGTTGACATGCAAACCTGAAACAGAGGGGGGAGCTCTTACAGCACCAGTTAAATAGGAAGGGAGAAACGTTGCTAGGGGAAAAGAGTAAGTTTCCATGCTTCAGCAAAAGGAAAAGGGAAGAAGCTCCATCCATGTACACTCTTTCACCCTTTGTTAAACCTGCAGTAGGTGACCACAAGGACTGGTGCTGCTTTTTGAGGAATGAGAAGTTATTTGATAGTTTACATTCATAAGTTTATTTTCCTTAATCCATAATCCTGCAAGTTATGCAGACCACTTACTACTCTTTGGCTAGATTGTGGTGTTACAAGGCAGGAACAGAAGTTGTCATTGAAAGCACAATAAAAGTAAAAGAAGTGTAGTAAAGCTTGAATGTCTTTGAACAAAATGGCTTATCAAATAGCATTTGTTGGCAGGTAAAGAGGAAGATGTCATTAAATTCTTTTAAGTGGTTTGAATGAAACCCTTAAAAAACTAATTAAGTGAAGCATATTCTATTTTGGAAGATACTAGATAGGTGTTATTTAATGGTTTGATCTCTGTTATACTGTCATTAAATTTGGTGTTTGTCAAAATCATTGCACTGAATTACGTTGGGAGTTCTGTATTATTTATAGTGTCTGTATCATAGATGTTCCTAGCTTTGTTCCTATGTTGATTGTGTCACAGATGCAGGTGTTTGTGGGGAGGCATTTATTCTTTGTGTACGTGGAAGCTATTAAAAAAGCAGATTTAGAATCTTCATTCAAGTATTTTCCAGTATTTTTGTGTCTAAAAAGAGAAGAGCAGTGCATTTTTACTTCCTGATAGTTTGCTGTAGTTTGGGGAAGCACTAGATGTGTGAACTGATTTTTCTGTCTCATAAATCTCGTAACTACACTTCTAGCACATCGTTAGAGATCCTGAAGAGCTAAGAAAGGAACTTGAGAGGCAATTGGAAGCTTGGCAGACACAGCAGTCTGGAACCCCAGATGAGGTTCGTGACCTTGTTTTAATATAAAACTCTCAATAAGAATCCTTCAGTTGCATTATTTCATCTTGGTTTACTGCTGAAGCATTGAGGAAGCCAAGCAGGCCGGAATCTAAATATTCAAAATTGTGTGATTTAGGTGTTAATTTTGTTGTTATGTTTAACTTATTCTGAAAAAAAAAAAACCCAACACCAAAACCCACCAAAAAACCAAACCAACAAAACCATTATTCTTAAAGCAGGATGACGTTTCAGGTCTCATTTTGAATGTGCTATATGCTATTGGCAGAAAGTTGCTCTGTTGGTAATGACTTTTAAAGCTTGCATAGTTAGAAACATTTTTCTCAGTCTTACCAAGCTCCTTCCGTTTTGAGTTGTCACCTACAGTTAAGTGCTGGACACCACTTTCACAAAGCTGTGGTCAGCAGACAATGTCTCCTTCAGTTGCAGTGGTAGAGTTTGAGGTAACCAACAGCAGAAGCACACTATGACACTTGCTCCTAGTCATTCATTGTAAACCATATTTGGAAGCAATTCCTGAATGAAATTGCCAGTGTGGATGCTTAACAATCTTGCTGAATTTCAATACACCTTAATTTTTGATCCTGAGGCATTCTGACAGTTTCAGCCGATAGTTACCTACTAACTCCCCCTTAGTAAACTGAGGTTTGTTTTCTTTTTTCAGCTTCTCAACTTGTTGTTTCTTCATAATTCACTTTTATTTTTTTTCTGTCATGTATGATGTTTTAGGAGAAGGAAGCAGCACAGTTGTGGCAGAGGTATTTAGTACTGACAGCTCCTCTATCACAGCAGCTTTGTGAACAGCTACGACTCATACTGGAACCCACTCAGGCAGCCAAATTGAAGTAAGTTAGGCCTTTCTGAGGCTTTATTTTATTCAAACTCCTGGTTTGCGGGGGAGGGCTTTAACCTTTGTACAACTGCAGCTCTGTTGTATGGGAACACTAGGTTATTTATGAAACGCAAATGTGCTGTAGTAGTAGGTACCCACCGTGAGGATACTGTTTTCTGTTCTCTTCTGTGCAACAGGTGATCGAATCAACTTAAACATGTGAAGTGCTGCTGAGTCAAAGGTTATGTCAGATATCAAAAAGTTTTATGTTGGTTTTAATATGTAGTGATTTATTTTTTGTTCAAGAGACCTAGATTTGTTTCAAGATGGAATTGTCTAAATTCAAGGTCTGCTTTCTATTTTAGGCACCTAGATTTAAGAGCTTCCTTTAAAAACATTGAATATCCATCTTGCTTTAAAAATGTGAGGTGATTTTTGCTCTATACCTGAATATGAATATTAGAACTACTTTTTTTGTTATTTTGGTGCATATGCTGCGTAGGACAGGATTTCCAGAATGAGATATTTGCTGATAATGCCTGACACTGTCTTGTTTTCTTAACTTTCAGAGGAGACTACAGAACAGGGAAGAGACTGAACATGCGCAAAGTGATCCCATATATTGCCAGTCAGTTCCGAAAAGATAAGATCTGGTTGCGAAGGACCAAGCCCAGCAAACGACAGTACCAGATTTGCTTGGCTATTGATGATTCCTCTAGTATGATAGACAATCACTCCAAACAGGTAAAACAAAACCTGGGAGAAGTATGGAGAGACTACCTGTCATTGATGAGCATGTCGGCTTCTGACTTCTTTCATATAGGGCTGGTGGCTGTTGGAAAGCCTGACTGGTAATTCTAGAGCAGCTTCATTGCTGGTCTGCACTTGAACTCTTGTCACTTCATGCCCAAGAGATTTGTTACTAAAAGATAAATGAAAGTTAGCTGACAGGAGGAGATGTTTAATTTGTTAGACAGAAGTGTACATATCCACTGGAAAAATATCTTTTGTTGCCTACAAAAGGCCGAAACTTGTTTAGCTATGCAGGTCATTGGAGGATTGAATATTAGTTCATCATAGCTCAGTTGCAGTGATTTTATTTATTTAAAATGCATTTCCTTCTAAATAGCTATTTCAGTGTTTTATTTCATTAGCCTGCCTAAAGTGGTATCTCTAAATTAGTCAGCTGAAGCCCTCAAGTAAAACTAGGATATCTTTATTGCAATGACTATCTTGTGTAACAGGAAAAAAGATAGGAAGTCCCTTCACTTACTTTACTAGACAAAAAATAATTTTGGTAACATTCTCCATATTTGAGTACTGAGCTGTGAGTAAAACTTGGAATGCCCCATTTTTGATGTACATTTTTTCTTTACTAGCTTGCCTATGAATCCCTGGCAGTTATTGGAAATGCGCTGACTCTTCTAGAAGTGGGACAAATTGCTGTGTGTAGGTGAGTTGATTTGAAATCTTTACTTTTCTTCAGAACTTCAGAGCAGAATGTAAGTACTGGTTTCATGCTGTCATTTTGAATTCTTTTCTGAAGCTTTGGAGAGACCGTTCAGCTGCTGCACCCATTCCATGAACAGTTCAGTGACCAGTCGGGGACCCGGATATTGCGTCTTTGCAAGTTTCAGCAGAAGAAAACAAAAATAGCCCAGGTACATAAGAATGCCTCAGGGGCAGCAGGTCTGCAGATCTTTTCCAGATGAGAGAAACATCAGTAGCTTCATGGATTCATGATGGCTTTGTAACCTTTACTGGTTGTTTATATTTGAGTGTGTGATAGCTGGTTAGAGAACAAAGCGATGGAATGGTTGCAGCTTTGTAATAGGAGGAGTGTTTTCTCACTTTCAGGCCTGATGTATGCTACTTTCAGGCATTCATCTTTCTCTGTTTATATTGGGTCTTAAACAGTATTTTGGGTACAAGCTATTGGGTATCCCAAAGCCAAATCCCATCAAAATTTGTGGGAGTTCAGGAGGTTTTCATGCCATGGATTCCAATTGTAGGAAGAGGAGGAAGAGCTCTTGTATGTTTGTCAGACTTGACTGATTCCTGAAGAAAACTTTCTGTGATAATACTTCCTGGACAGCTGCAAAGTTTTCTTCCTTTTAGGAAGATTTTTGCAGTCTTAGCTTTTCAAACTTGAATAAGATCTTCTGTTAAAATTAAATGGAAGAGGAGGAGACCCAAATAGCTCAATGGTAATCTTGCAAAGTCCTTTTAAAACTGGAACAACAGTTGATGCTCTTAATTTTAATGGCCAATACATAACTAGATACTTGGCAAGTTGAAGCCAAACATCCTAGAGATAGGATGTATATTTTTAATGATGCCATTAATCACCTGAACAATTCACTGAGGTTTTGATGGCTTTGTTAGCATTGGAAAAATTATAAATCCAGATTGAAGGCTTTTCTGAAGATTCTCTAGTTCAGAAATGCTCACTAAATTTGAAGAGTAATGTAAGAAAATGCCAAGGACTGTATCTGTGTAGGTGGTCACAGTAACCTATCTTGGCATTTAAAATACAGAAATGTGTTCTTTAAAAATGTTATCATTATTAAGTTTATTATTTTATGATGAGATAACTTAATCTTCTTGTTTGTTTCCTCTGCAGTTTCTAGAATCATCAGCAAATATGTTTGCTGCAGCACAGCAGTTGTCTCAAAATATTAATCCGGGTGAGCTGCTTCTCTTTTTTATTACTCTGCTTGTTGCCATGGCAGCAGAATGCTCCCTACATCCTGAAGCAA